>PVJA010037287.1:0-20489 GCA_004027025.1 Myocastor coypus
GTTTTTTTTTTTAAAAATTTTTTTTTTTTTTTTTTTTTTTTTTTTTTTTTTTTTTTTTTTTTTTTTTTTTTTTGCGGGACCGGGGTTTGAGCTCAAGACCTTGCACTTGCCATGCAGGCACTTGTGCCACGGAGCTATCTCCCCAGCCTCACTATGTTTATGTTCTTTATTCTTCTACAGTTCATCTTTTTATACAGGTCAGAAAGGGATCCAGCTTATTTCCTTTTATAGAGCAAGAAAATTTTTCTAAGAGTATGTACTAAACAATGCTTCCCCCCATTGATTTTGACTTTCTTTTATGCTGATGACACATTTATGACATAGTAGATTCCTATAGACCTGTGAATCTATCTGAATTTCTTGAATCAAAATTGGATTATTATTATTATTATTACTATTAGTATTTTTTTTGCATTTCTTTTTTTTTCCCAATTTTTTTATTGTTTAAATTTAACAACGGTTATATTACATATTTTCATCCTCAGATCAGTTTAGATTAATACATATAGGTATATAAGATTGATCAAACAATTAAACATTAACCTTTCTAAATCCACATTACTTTTTTTTTTTTTTTTTCTTTCTTTTCAACTATTAGTATTGTTGTTAAAAAGATTGTCTTAAACTTGTTTGGTCAAATGCTCTACCCTTGTTCATGGTCAGATTAACTATGTGTAAACATTTATTTTCTCACAGATTAGAGTATATTTAGTATCTTAGAACGTCTAAGTGGAATTGTTACTGGGATGGCATCTGTCTTAGTTACTTTTCTCTCATTGCTGTGAAAAAATACTCAACATCCCAAATTAAGGAAGAAAAGGCTTATTCACCTCATAGTTAGTGGAGGCTTCAGTCCATACTCAGATGGCTCCAAAGCAGAGTGGCATATGACAGAAGGCAATCATTCACGGCATCAGGAAAAAAGCAAAGGGAGGAGTAGCAGCTGCACCAGCTAGCAAGTCTCTCACCCCTCCCTTTACTGTATTCATACTATCTGCCCCAGTGCAAGTGTAGCACTCACTCATAATCCCAGTATTATATCATTAATTAATCACAAGCTCTAGAAGCCTGCCCCAATGACTACGTGAGGCTTTGTGGGGACAGCTAGACACAAACTATAACAGCATCAAACACTGATTAATTTGTGTGGAAATTGACTTCATCGAAATAAAATTTTCCAGCCATCGGACTGCCTACCTCTGATAAAAGAATCATTTAAAAATACACAAGACACCTACAATTCAATAAAACAAATAGGAGCAACACAATGAAATGAATAAAGAATTTGAACAGAACTTTCATATAAAAACTGGATAGTTCTAGGTGACTCTCCTTAGGCACACTATAATACATCATCAATCCCTTTCCTCAGCGGCTCACTATAGTTTATTCATCCCTTTCCTCTGAGGTCCCATAATCTCCTTGACCAGAAAATTTGGGACACCTCTGAGTTATAGGATGTTACAGCACAGGTTCTCTTATGTCCTGAGTCCTCACTGACTTTGAAGGGCTAGGGCCAAAATATTGGCTGTCCTTGTAGCTCTTCTTTTTCTATAATTTTTGGTCTGTAAACTTATGTTCTTAATCCTCCAGGAGAGAAGCTTAGTGATATTATTACTCTATGAGATAGGTACTTGAGCTTAACATCACTGTCTTTCTGAATATCAAACATCTTAGACTTAAGTTGGAATTGTTATTTTCCATTAATCATTGATATTCTAATAAATCCCTATAGAATGTGATAAAACGTCACACTTTTTTTTTTTAACACAGAAATTTAGGAATCTAAGCATATACAAAATTCTAGTTGGTTAATCCTGTGGCATTTTTCCTTGTCTCTTATTCTCTTTTAATATCCTTTTTTGTTTTCTTGGAAAACAATCGAGAGAGAGAGAGAGAGAGAGAGAGAGAGAGAGAGAGAGAGAGAGAGAGAGAGAGAGAGAGAAGGAGAATAGCAATAATTGAAATTACATTAGAAGCAGCACACATCTAAAGAACTAGACTGACAGGCATTCCAAGCATAGTTTTAGTGTTACACATTGCTATCCTCAGTGTGAAAAACCTGTTGGAGGTTCTTTGGGTCATCGTTTAATTCATCCTGTGTATATAAGTGCATGGTTTTTCTCCTGTCATGTTTCCTATCTTTTCTGCTTGCTGTCTCTTTGTTGTTTAACCCTTAAGTTCTAGATTTTCTATTCAGCTGTATTATGCCTTCTCATTTTTATTTCTTCTTTTGAGTTCTTACATTAAGGAGACTATACAATATTTACACATGTAAAATATTCTCTAAATGAATAGTCATTAAGGAAGTGCAGATTAAAATCTCCCTTTAAGATGGGCATGGTGGTGTACTCCTGTAATCCCAGCATGGAGGAAGGCAAAGCAGGAGGATCAAGAATTCATGGCAAGTTTATACTATTCACTGAGACCCTCTCTGAAAGACCAACAAAATAAAATATTTTTTAAAAACACCCATTAGAATTGCTGATGTTAGGTGAACTGACAATATCATGGATTTCAAGCATGAAAGTTTATTGCATATTACTTGATAGGAGTGTAATGGTGCAATCACTATGAGAAACAGCTTGGCAATTATTTATTCATAAACCTATACTTACTATATAATCTAAGGAATTTCATTTATATGTATTTATTCAGGAGAAACAAAGATGTGTATCTCCATAATCTTGAGCAAGAATATTCACTGTGGTCTTATTTATAATTCCAAACTAGAAAAAATCCAAACGTGCACCCATGGAAGAATAAGTTGTTTTTATAGTCATATGTTTTACTCAACAGTAAAAACAACACACTATTGATATATAACATAGATAAATCTCAAAAACATTGCATTATGTTGAGCAATGGGAATCTATACACAAAAGAAAAGTTGGTGTAATTCCTTTTATGTGGTTTTCAGGAGTACGCTTTACTAATCAAAGGATACAAACATGAGAGAGAGTGAGTTAAGAGATTAGGATGTGACAAGACTGCTTAATTAGCAGGTCTGACCTGTCAATTACAAAATCCTGGGACAGATGCGCAGAACAATTCTCAAAGGCTTGCATATGGACTTCTTGTGAGAAATTAAACCTTGGACAGCCTAGACCTGATGTCAGCCTGAGGACTGGGTGATATCAAATGACATTCACACTGTTTTTGCCATTGTGTTCTCCATGATGTACTTCCTACTCTGTCGAGTGTACTTGTTTTCCTATTTTTACTTAGTCTGAGCTTGCTCTGAAAGGCCTGATTTTTGTGGGTTTTTTTATGAGATTCTTCTTCTCACCATTATTACTTTTTTTTTTTTTTTTAAATCTTTTTGAGACAGGGTCTCGCTATGCAGTTGAGGCTGTCCTTGAGCTCACTTTTGTAGCCCAGGCTGGTCTCAAACTCGCAGCAATCCTCCTGCCTCAGCCTCCCGAGTGCTGGGATTACAGGCGTGAGCCACCACGCCCGGCTTCACCATTATTACTTTTAATAAGAAATTACAATGTGACAGTTTCAAAACATGTTAGAACATTCACAATAATTGATATAATGCATATTCTTGTACTTGTTATAGTTATACAGGGCACAGGGTATAGACATGATAAATTTTCTAATGGTTACTGGTACAATAGATTTCTCCTCTTTGATCTAACAGAAGGTAGTTGTATACATAGATAAATGTTCCATAATTGCAGTGTGTTACTGGTGAAACTGGCAATGTTGGAAGCTGTTGATTTGAGCCTTTTACAGCTCAGCATACTAAACTACCCTTAAGTTTTATGTGTCAGGTTTGAGCTTTTCTGCTGGGTGGTCAAAGGCAAGTTAAAGCAAGACCTCTATAACAAAACATGTAGTGTTTTTTTTTTTTTTTTAATCTCCCAAGGTCAGTCAAATCCCCTCAGAATTTACTTTGGAACCATGCACAGTGTTTAGTAGAATTGTTGTCAGTGTCAGCCATCTGGATGAGTCACGACCATTGCTTGACCAGTTTGCTCTCTGTGAAAGCCTGAGAGAATGCTTTCTCTCCACTTCACTCTCCTTAGGCACACCATTTATCTTCAATCCATTTTCTCTGTGGTCCCTTAATCTCCTTGAACAGAAAATTTGGTAAACCACTGAGTTATAGGATATTACAGCACAGCTTCTGTTCTGTCCTGAGTCCTCACTGACTTTGAAGGGCTAGGGCCAAAATATTGACTATCCTTATAGCCCTTTTCTTATTTCCCTAATTTTTGGTCTATAAACTTATATTCTTAGCCCTCCAAAAGAAAAGCTTAGTGATACTATTACTCTAAAACATGAGTGCTTGAGCTTACTATCACTGTCTTTCTGAATTGTTGTTGTTGCTTTTTGTTTTTTATATCACTAATAAAATCTTGTCACCAGATGTACTCACTGTAACTAATCCTTTGCCCATGACAGAAAAAAACCTAGAAATTATTTCCAAAACCAGACTTCCAAAATCCCCAGAACCTGGGGACAGGATGTTATGGGACAGTTCTGGATGAGGAAAGATTCCATATCCTGTTTGAGTGGGGGTTGCATAATCATAACTAATTGTCAAAATTTATTTTGTTGAGTATTTAAGTTGTGTGCATTTTATTGTATGAATTACTCTTAAGGGACCTCCTCCTTCATTCACAGTAAACAATTTGGTGGGAGAAGGTGAAGTGAGTAATCGAAGGCTGAAGTGTTTTGAGATGCCAATGACTCAGGGTCAATTTGCTGGCATATCT
The DNA here is from genome assembly GCA_004027025.1 of Myocastor coypus. Classification (NCBI taxonomy): domain Eukaryota; kingdom Metazoa; phylum Chordata; class Mammalia; order Rodentia; family Myocastoridae; genus Myocastor; species Myocastor coypus. Next base: position 4,728 of record PVJA010037287.1, read on the forward strand.
AGCAAAGCGGTTCATACTTTTATGTTTTATATGGTTAACGTGTGTCGAGAGTCAACCAAATATTTACTAGATTTTTACTTCATATATTTTTTTCTTCTTCTAGGTAATATGCCTTGAAAAAAATTTAGTTTATAATTTTCATTGTTTAGGATTTATTATTATAATTATTAATTTTATTTTTATTTTTTGTGGAACCAGGGCTTGAACTCAGGGCCTTGTGCTTGCCAAGCAAGTGCTTTTTCTACTGAGCTATCTCCCTAGCCCCTAGGATTTATTTTAGAGTTTATTGTGACACACATTTTCTTTCTGTTTTTCTTTTCTGACAATTTCACTTGGGTCTTTGGGAGACATTTTTGTCTGCTATTTCCTTTTAATGTGTGTTTTCTGATCACCATTGAGAAGATGGTTGCCAGGAACTTGTTCCTCAGTAAATAACATATCTATTCTCTCATCTCCTTGTTTAATATTGACTGTAGTTTCACTATTTTGGATCTCAGAATGGATTTTTAAAGATTTAACCTGCTATCCTACTCTGCTACTGGTATTCGTTAGAGGTCCTAAATCTGAGGGGATCTTTCATAACTTTAGAAAAATTCCTTGACCTTTTAACTAGTCTACAGGATAGCACTACACAGATGGGACTTAGTGATCCTGTTTCCAGCCTTCCAAACACTGGGATTATACACAGGCACCACCATGCCCAGTCTCAGTCACATCTTAGTGTGCCCTGGGGGCAGAGCTGGCATGGCATGCTGGGAATCGAATCCAGTTCCTGCGTCTGCCTACACAAGTGCTTTAGTCCGCTGAGTTATCTGTATGGTTCCTTAATGTCTCTTAAGCAGTGTTCATCATTTGTTCTGCTGAGCTCTCTGTCTCTCTCTCTCTCTCTCTCTGCGTCTCTCTCTCTTTATATATATATATATATATATATATATATATATATATATTTTTTTTTTTTTTTTTTTTTTTTTTTTTTTTTCCCCACCATCACCTATCTAGGACCAATTGAACCTGTAGTGTTATTATAAGACACAGCGAATATGAGCTGAAATGCTGGGTGAGATTAAACCATTGGTTACAAATTTTGGAATCTTGTGTTAAGTTATATAACATGTAAACTCTCATGGCTATCTCCTAAAGGAGAGTGATTATTTGAATTTTGTTTGGTCACTACATGATGAAAGTGTAGCTTTTCAAAAAGGATCTCAAATCAGACTGTTCACAACTGGAGGGGCTTTATCCTTACTTCCTATACACTTCAGTTTACCAGGCTATGAAAGCTGAAGATTAAATTCACCAGAATAAACAAATGCCCCTAGGTGGAAGGTGCTTGTATGCTCTGCTGAACCTTCCTGAGATAAATCTTTCAGTTAATTTTTGGCCTCTGAAAATCCATTACTTTCTTGCTGGCTGGTTCTCAATTTTATGTAGATTAAAAATCTGTTCATCATCTTTGTTTTCACCAGAAAGGATGGGTGAGATAGCTGATCTGTTTTATATAAAAAAGAAGCCTGTATTTAAGTTTATCTCATTTGTATATACTTGTCTGATTGTGAATGTATGCTTGTTCATTGATAAAGCTTAAATGTGTTATTAATACCATGTGTACAAACATTTACTGATAAATGGACATGAATCAGGGGTCACATCTTAGAGGCACCAGGCGGATATTCTGTTGCCTCAATGCCTCCATGCCCATGAGTATGACCAGGAGGAAGGATGTTTGCAAGGTCTTGAGCTTCTTTGTACCTCAGGACTTCTTTTTTGTTTTGGTGTTGTGGGATAGCATCTGGGAGAATTATGCAAATTTCTAACCTTCCTGAGTCTTGAAATCTCAGGAGTGCATGATTGTGCCTTAATGCTGATGGCTGATTGGTGTACTTTGTCCCGTGTAGCCAGTACCAAGGGGCCTCTGATACTGACAAAGCATCTATCGTGATTGTGTCCTTATCCTCAGTCTGCTCCTGGCTGTTGGTATTTCAGAAAAGCTGCTTTGACTTTTTTTCCCCAGAACCTGGGATCAAACTCAGGACCTTGGACTTGCCAGGCAGGCACTTGTGCCTCTGAGCTATAGCTGTCTCCCTGGCCACAAGCTGCTTTGCCTTTAAAGGTTTTGCCATTCCAGATAAGATTTGTGATGGAGAAATGCTTGCTTTTTTTTTTTTTTTTTGACTGCTAGAACTTCAGCAATGAAGGCACATTTTGTCAATTGCTGGCTAAGATCCTGTCAGGAAAGAGCAATATCCTCATTAATAGATTGTCTCCAACCTACAAGAAAAATTTGACTTTTTTATTTCCTTAAAAGATGTTAAGGAAGGGGCTGGGGAGATAGTTCCTTGGCACAAGTGCCTGCATGGCAAGTACAAGCTCGTGAGTTTGAACCCTGGTCCCGCAAAAAAAAAAAAAAAAAAAAAGATGTTAAGGAAACTGAACACAATAAACAATGGAGATGAGAGAAAGGAGAAAAGAAGAAAAACAGAAGGAAAGGGGGAAAAATCACATAAGTATATATACAGAGTAGCTGATACATCTACTATTTCAATCAGTGTTTAAAATGTAGCAGTTAATATTTAAGCTTTTTACTTTGACTAACTCTATATACTAATGTCTGTAATCTGAGCAACTACATTGAGGACAGTAATGTGTAATATAATAACCATGTCTAAATAACTTGTATCTTGCTCTCTTAAATGTATATCATCTCTAATGTCTTATTTATTATTATCCTTTCGTTAAAGTAAATTTAAAAAATAAAGAAGTAAAAAGGCCAAGGAAAAATAAAGTGCATTAAAAGGAAGAGTTAATGTTTAATAGTTTGATCAGTCTTGCATACCTATATCACACAATCTGAGCAACAAATTTGATGATAACAATATGGCAGTATAACAATTAGTTTTCTATTCTTGATTTGAAATTCTGTATCATTCCATTGTTTTATGTTGCTTTGTTTCTTTATTTTTCCTTACTTGTTTTTGTATTTCCTCTCTAAGAAAAAGACGGTGTCACGGATTACAAGGCGAGCATTAGTGACCACAAATAAATATATCTTCTGTTTTGTTCTTTGAAGATATTTGACATTTGTATTTTCTGCTAGGAAGTAAAACAGACAGTTCTCTGGATATTTGCTATATTTCTTTAAGTTATCCCAGTGGTCGCCTCACACTCCTAATAACAAAAATAATAGTAATACTAAAAAGAAAATTATTTCAATATATCTTAACTTAATAAATAGATATTGAGGTAAGCATAAAACCTCAGGTGTACAGCAGTGCTAACTCTGGGCTACATTATGTGCAGAACTACTGACATGATTGTGCTATTGAGGACCCAGCTCACAGGAGTAACAATCCCCAAAATAACGCCCATAACTGCAACAAAGTGCTTACCTAAAGCTCTAGAACCAAAGTACAGTCTATCATACCAAGGTAGTAATCTAAAACCAAAGTCAAAAGCAAATTTTACATAAACGAATCAAAGTTTTATTTTTTTTAGAGCTGATTGAACTAGCTCAGATTGGATACTGAGCTTGAGCATTATTGAAATAATTGAATCAGACTATCAGAATATCAGACTAGCATTGAATCAGAATTTCATATGTTCTTGCTTATGCATAATGTGTCCCTCTATAATAAGCTAAATTGGATTTTTCAAGGGGAGCAATGAGAGCTATGCTATCAGACAACAGGATGATATAATTCACGTGTGAGTAGGATGATGGGACCCAGAAGCTCGCCTTCAGACGAAAGGCACGGAGAGGAACCACGGCTTGCCTGACCTTCCTCTGTGGCCTCCCTGAGCCATCAGTTCTTCTTCCACCTGTAGTGTACAGGTCCACCTACACCTTCTACTATGCATCCTGGCTGAACTTAAGTCTCAGCTTGGTTGAGACTCACCATCTGGGGGATGGTGTTGGCTGGATTAGCTAGCATCTCAGGCTACTTCGTTGAAGGCACAGAGCCACATCCTGCTAGCTCTGCTCTTCCTGAATAGCAGAGGAAACATTTGCAGTGACACCTCCCAAACCTCACCAGCTGTGCCATCTTTTCTGGGTGAGCCTGATTGCTTTTGGCTCCACTATGCAGTGTTTTCCATCAAATCAGGCTCTGCTCTATGGGGGTATTTATTATATGCCATTTCGAAAATAAAAGGGACGCAGAGCAATCATCCAGCAAAACCATAAAACATTTTATTATCCAAGACGGTGAGGGGACAGGTTTGACATACAACACTGCGAGAGGCAATGGCTGAACAATGTGGTACTAAAGCGTGATTTAATGAGGCTTAGAGGATTTAGTTCAGTCAGAAAAGTCCAACTCTATCTTGGGCATAGGAGAAGCAGGGCCAGTGTGGGCATCTAACTGACCAGCATCTCACCAGGTAGCTCTCAGCCAGCTGCCTTGATGTGCCCTGCTGTCCCAGGCAACCATTGTAAGGGAGAGTTTAGCCCTGGAAACTTCTGAATGATTTAGTGGACCCTAAACTTGGCACAGCTTCCCAGCAGCTTCCGTTTTACAAGGCCAGCAGTTAGTCCAACAAAAGCCTGAATTCATTTTCCCCTATACTCATTGATTGCCAGCTGAGAGCTGGATGCTGTCAACTTTTTTTTTTAAAAAAAATCCGTTTCACTGGAATTGAGATCCTTTGCCTTCTGATCAATGGCAGTGTGCCATCTTGTTGGCATTTTTGTTGTTGTTTTCTACTTTTTTTTTTTTTTAGAGAAAAAAATTCATTAGCAGATGGTGGCTGGTCATCAAGTCAATCAATTTCTTTGGATTTAATCAAACATTTTTTTTTCTGATCTAGCTGAACTGAATCTACCTGTTATACCTCATTATTATTGTGTTGGTGAAACTTCAGCCTTTGAGTTACAAACATAACATTGTCTTGGACAAGTTTAAGCATCTCCTTGCTATGTTCTTCATTGAAATAGATATGTTTACTGAATATTTATCCAAAAACTCTTGCTTTTCTGATAACATGGAGATGGCATAGGCATGTGGAGGAGTTAGAAGCTTGCTTTCTGTCTGGAAGGGGCTAATGGTTTCCAATGCAAGTTGAGGCACAAACATAAAGAGAAAATTGATACAGTTGTATGGCTGTGACCCTAGCCATTTGATAATATGGTGTCTCACAGTGACTGTTGATCACAGGACTGCCTTAGACTCTTCAAAAAATGACTGTTAGGTCTTGAGACAAGACACCACGATGCAAAGCGAGCTGTGGAACTCCCTGGGTAGTGGTGCTTGGAAAAACTCTCTGGAGTTTAAATGTGTAGCTGGGGACTGAATAGCACTGGCTGAAGAAAGAAAAGGTACCTTTTTTCCCACCTCTTTTTTAAGACTTAGGTTGTATTCTGGGTTTTCTCTCTGCAAATAAAGAGCCTATTATATGGCAATAGTTTCTTCTACATATCTCAAAATGGAACCTTATCACTTCTCTCTACTAATCCCTTTATAAATCAAACCATGCCTATAGACTGGGAACCTCATCAAGGGCAGGCAGAGTTTTAGTCAACATTACGTTCTCAGAAGATGATCCACAAATGATTGGGAAATGAAGGAGTGAAGGAATGAACCCAGTGACTATGGGGGCTGGAGAGATGGTTCAGTGGTCTAAAGTGCCTGCTTAGGAAAGCTTAGGCAACCACAGGGACCACAGTTTGATCCTAGGTACCACATGCTGTTAGCCCCACCCCCAGGACAGGATGAGCTGGCCATAATACGTATTAAAAAAATTTACCCCGAGTGACTATGATCCTGAGCGTGATATGTAAACTATGGGCTTAGGAGCCTTTGTCCCCATTCATAAGCATGGAGATAAAAGGAGACTATGATGTATGTTTCTTGTCTGATAAGCATTTTTCAGAACTCTATTAATTGTAGATGCCTTTTGACACATCTATATCAACAATTTAACTATTGCTGCCATTTTAGTTTTCTGTGGATTGGCTTAACTGTATTTACAAGTATCTCCCTCACTTTTGTCTTAGTATCACTCCAAGCTCGAAGCCACATATTTTATATTCCATGAAGGCTTATGCTTTACAAAAAACACATTGGCTATATAGGACTCATGATCTTGTTCTATGGATTTCTGAAATGCATGCTCATTCATTTATGTCCTGAGCCCAGAGACAGCATTGGGTTTTGTCCCCAATCCTCTCTGCTCTCTGAAGGCTGAGTGAGTGCTGACCTCCATCCATGTCCACTGCTGTTGGGAAGAAGCTGTCCTTCTGCCTTCTATTTAATTAGTAGATTTTTCTTTTTAGAGATCAAAACACTTTTTAAAATATTTTCAAGTGGGAAAACTCAGGCTCAAGGATACCAAAGGTCACCATGTAAGTCATTTTGCCTCTCTTGAATAAATCTTTTCCCATGGTGCCTTTTGCCTATTGAATTTTTTAAAAAAATATATAAAATAAAACAAAACAAAAGCTCATGAGTTTATTGGGGAAAATGTTATCATTTAAAGGTGAGTTAAGCATTCTTCTCAAATAAATGTCTCTGGGGAGAGAACAAAAGACATGTTACATCTTTGCGATTAACACAAAGATGTTTTGTCTGGCTGTGTGGTGATAGTTCAGGATTTGTCAAGATACTGGGCATAACCAGTATGGCATTATGAAGGATATCGAGGGGAACTGGGTGGTTAGTTGTGGATCTGCCTCCAAAGCATTGGGCTGCGGTCATTTCCCAAAATCAGGGAGCTTCAGCTTCTACAGTTAGAGCAGAGTGATTCTGCTTGTCAAATTCTGAATTTAAATGAGGGTGAAGCTCTCCTGGAGAAATTTCACTCTCTTTGCAGCCACAGCTGGGCAGTCACCAGAGAGATTTTGGGCTAGACATGTTTTTCCTCAACATCTGTCAGCTTAGCTAAATCAGAGCTCCAAATGAACAGTGTAATACCCAAGATCATTATCTGGATTTGTGACACTCCCTCCTACTTCTCCCGGGAGGATTTGGATTTGAAATGAAAAACAACATTTGTAAGGGATCAGGAGAGAGAAGATTTTCATCTTCATTATTATCACTACTAATAATGCATTTTCATTAACATGGTCTTAATAGGGTGGAACAGGAGAAATAAAACATGCTGGCTTCATGTCAACATGTTCTCTAGTGTGTTCTGCGTAAGGTACAGTATCTGTGACACAGACACAATCCCATATAAGCCTATTAATTAAGCCTGAGTCTACAGGTGCAGTCTACACAGCTCTAATTTTCTGCTTTGAGCTTACTGAAAATTTGCAGATGGTCTCTGGGTACAGCACATTTTTGTAACATGGAAAAGATTATAGTCTGTGCTCCAGGTAGAAGGAGAGAGAGAGTTAACCCACTAATAAAGCCAACAAATATTTATTGAGTGTCTTGATGCTCAGCAAGGTACTGGGGTTGTACTGGATATGTGAGAAAACAGCACTTACCTTTAATGAGGAAACATGGTGCAAGTTCACAAGCAGCATGGCGTGGCAGACAGAGCATAGCACCTAGAATCAAGCCAAGCTTTCTAGAAATCTAATTCTCTAGCTTAAAAGTATAGTTCAACAGACTAAGCTTCTGCTTAAACAAGCACAGGGGTAGGAGTTCGATCCCTGCCACCAGAGCACGAGCCTGGCCTCTACCCCCACCCCCAGGTGCTCTGAGCTGGCCACAAAGTCCAGGCATGGTGGTACACGCCTGCAATCCCAGTGCTTGGTAGGCTGCAAAGAGGGGGATCGTGAGCCAGATATGTGTAGTGAGACCCTGTAATGAATACATTTAAAATAGTAAATGCTAAATAATAAAAGTAAATAAGAAGAATCCTATTTTTTAAATAAAAATCCAGATATTGACACCTTCAGGACTGTTTCAGACATTAGCAATAATATTTGTAGAACATGATCCACATTGAATACTCAACCAATATTGCCTGATATTATGAACTACATAATAGATTATAAGTTAGTCCTCATAATAGTTATGTAGACTTTCAGAGGCTGGAGAGAAGAGACTCAGATGGGATGGGTGGGCAAATGTTGAGCATAATTAAGGAAGCACTAAGAAATGGCAGAATCAAATTTCTAGAAAAGGTCTGATAGGTTAATTGGTCCAATCAACTCATTCTACCAAGAGAGAAGAAGACTCAAATAAGTTGACCTGCTCAAACGACTCAATCAATTGGGAGTTGGTGCCAGATTGGTGTGAATATGTGACGTTGCTTCTGGAGATGGTATGATGTAATATGGAGGTTACCAAACCTGGCAGAGTGTAAGGGGAAACTTTTTGAAAAACAGACTTTAAGACAGTCTTCTCAGGAGGCTGGAAAGGACAGCTAGAAATACGTTGCCTTAGTGAGTTCTTGGCTTGCAGATCAACAACCTATTGGTATTGTGAGACTCAAACGTGAAGTCTCAGTTCTCACAATTGCCTTGCCTGGCTGTGTGGCTTGGTAAGCCAGCCTACTTTTCTACTATTAGTCGTCTCACCTTTCTTTTGAAGGCATTGTTTTTGTTGAGATTGTAGTGACTTCCTTCTCTCATAATGATTTGGTGGTATCATGCATGCCTGGCTGATATTGAAGTTTTAAGAGTCCCTGGCTTGTTGGTGAGGGGAGGGAGAGGCTGAATGGTAGAGGGAAGGTGAGATTGACAGGAGCCCGGGTGGAAAGGAAGCTTTTTGTAGGGAAGTAGTGGAGATAATAATTATAGGGTTGGGAGAGGCTTTGAGTATACAGATCCCTGAGAGGTACAGGTGGGTTTTGGACTTTGTTAAGATGCTTCCAAAATGATGCTTTGTGAAACATTAGGCGTTGGACATGCTTTGAAGGAGATCTCTTTTTGTCTCTCTCTCTGTCTCTCTGTTTCTCTCTCTCATTAGGTTTGAGAAATACTACATACCCTATCATGGTCTGGGAGATTCATAAAACAAATTGAGGGCTCTGAAGAGTCTGAATCACCTTATTTAGTGTGGAATGCTTTACATTCATTTGGTTATACAACACTTGAAAAACTAATAATTATTGATCAATGTTCCACAGAAAACATTTTGGAAGCACCATTATAGATAAAAATGAATCATTGTAAGTCCTATGTTTAGTTTTAGATAACTTTTAGAGGAACTTGGGAAAGTGCTCATTAAAAAGAACATTTAAGAAGAGCAGGAAATGAACTGAAATGTCTGTTTGGAGAAGAGAAGCCTTATGAAATCCAGTTTTAGTTGTGTGAATTGGGATAATGAGGGAGATGATTGATTGTTCTTTATATGAGCTGAGCATAAAGGCAGAAGGAATAGGCTTAAGAGTTAGGCTTAGAGATTTAGGAGGAAGAAAATAGATATCTTTTTGATAAGGGATATAAAGTAGAATAGTTTATCTAGGGAAATAATGTAATTTCCAGAGTCTCATCCGTTTCATGTAATAAAATCAGGAGGATAGACTACATAACAAGTCAAGTGATCTGTTTTTGTGCCTGTCTTTTGATTCTCAGGGACCTGTGGGCTTCCATGGGGGATGCAAAGTACCCGGTTCATCTAAGCAGAGATTCAGCTGCTTATAAAACCTTGAACTTGGAAATAATCCAATTTCTGATGCAACTTTTCACCACAAACAGGAGTATTTTCTATAATTCTCCTGCTCTCAGGCCTCCAGGAATGTGCTGGGAACAACTCCAGTGCTCGGAAAATCATGACTTTTCTAGGCGGCTCATTTCATTTATGGATAGTTTTAATTGTGAGGAAGCTCCGCTTTACCAAGAACCAGAATATATTTTATTACATCTTAGTCATTTTAAAACTAGTTATTTGTATTTGCTCTACACAAGAATGCTTGTTGTTTTTTTTCCCCCTTCTGTGGGACAGCCATTTAGATGTTTGGAAACAAATAGTATAGCTGTACTAATCTTTCTCCAAGACAAATTATCCAAATTCTTCAGTCATTTCTCTTAATATACTCTCTCTAGAATCTACTTCACTACTGTCTGTAAATATTGCAGTTTTAGCGCTTACAATGCAATGTCCAGAGAATATGGGGTGATTATCACAACCTGCATCTTGTTTACAATCTACTTTTTGTAAAAAAAAAAAAAAAAAAAAAAAAATGTATTTAGCACAAGGTCTACAGAGTCTCACTATACAGATCGGACTCTTAGTGATCCTCCTATTTTCAGCCTCCCAAAGCACTGGGATTATAGGTGCACACGACCTCACCCAGTCTCATTTCCAGTCTCAGTGCACATGGGGGTGGGGCTGACAACCCTGGTTCCTGTGTCTGACTAAGCAGGCACTTTAATCTGCTGAGCTATGTGGCCAGCTTTTACAATCTATTTTGATCTGGCAGAGGCTTAATGCAGAGGTCAGCTATGCCAGGAGAGACCTTGAGCACACACTGTGGTACTCACAGGTTCAGCCTGGGGGTGGTGGGTGGGGGTGGGGAGGGGTGGTGGTGGTGGTGGGTGCTGCAGATACATATGACCTATTCACATGTAGAATCAACAAGGTACAGGAAGAGACCTATCCTAGTATGCACAATGTTGATGAACACCATTTTGGCAGAATAATGAATTCTCAGGGAAGGGGTGAGCCCATAGTATCTCTAAGTCAATGAATTTTATAGTTTATATAGCTTGCCTAACTTTATTAATGGGTTTAGATATAGAGGTTCAAGAGATGTCACAGCAATCCTTATAATACATTTTTCCGAGACTACATATATCCTCAAGAGTGATGGGCAGGGGCAAGTTGGTGCTACAAAGAAATACTACTCCATGACCCTTACTGTGACTGCTACCAGTTCCTGTAACCTGGAAATAGAAGCCATATGTTATTCATTTGTTCACTGTAGCCATCAATTTTTGTTTTGCTTAGCAGTCATGTCACTCCCCTCCCACTCCCACAAACCTAAGAAAACTCTACCAATTAACTTAAAGTCTTCCAGTTAAGTGCATTTTTTTGTATTTGTGTCTGCTACCTTTAATTTCATTTATATGATATTGATGTTTTTAAACTTGTTCTTTCTGAGGCACTTGCTATTCTTCCCATCCCTCAGTCATTTTCGCTATTGATAAACTAACCTTCCATTTCTTTTTCGAAGCCTTTGAACTTGCCCATTAGAAATGAACCAGAGGAGAGTTCTGTCCTGTGGTACTAGAGAATTCCTTTGAGTAAGACATTAGCTCTTCAACCAGCTTTTTGGATGGCTCATGTCCAGCCAGCTATTTTTACATTCACAGACTAGAACTGTACTAGTAGATTGATTTTGTCAACTTGAGAATTTTAGTTAAGAAAAGCTTAACTAAATTGGTTCAGCAACCTACACCCTAGGATATAGAAGACCTACTGTAGTGAAGCTCATTGTCTGGATGGTACTGGGAGAAATGAGGTGGATGGACGTGCTGCTTCTGTTCTTCATGGAAGCTCCAGGTTTTGACTTCAGCTCAGACATGATCTTCTGTGTTCCAAGGCAGACTCTTAGGATTCCACTGCAGATCCTTCAGCTGTCACTCATAGACTTTTCAGGCTTCCATTGCAGATTTAGTGCCCTCCTGATAGGGTTTTGCAGAGGACATTATAGTTAGCTGCAGACCTTCAGCTGATGTCTCTGTGCTTTTCCTCATCTAACTCTGTAGTTCACAATTATAAGCTAATTTTGTAATTTCTTATACATGTGTGTATCTCATTATATCTGCTTCCTCAGTAAACACTGGTGATACAAGGTCTATGCTTTTTCACGTGCTTTCATGGAAAGCACGAAGGACTACAGAAATGGTTTATTAACATCAAAATACATTGTGCAGTGTCTCATTACTTCTTTCTACTGGATGTACATAGGAACTGGAGTTTGATGTGAAACCAAATGCGTACGCTGCCAGACAAAGCCATTGCTGTCTCTGGGTTATACTAGTTTTGCTCTTCCAGGTACAAGCATGACTAACAATTCCAAGAAACAACTGCCTCTAATAGCACTGAGTTCAAACTCTTGATACTATTTACAGAGCCTTTGTTAGCTGGTTTACTTTTGCATCCTGTTTTCCACTATGTTCCCTTCATGCTCCAATTTTCTTAATAGGGCACACTTTTTAAAACTCTGACTATTGACACCATAGTTCAACTCCCTGGACACCTCGCTTCCTTAATTTTGCTTGACCAGCTCTTAACCAGCTTTTAGTGAGACCTCTTTTCCTTAGGGGAGCAATCCCAGTCTTCCGGGGCTAGATTAAATATCCTGTGCACATGCTCCCTTCCTCCTTGGTTTATATCTGAGTTGGCCTTTGCTATGCAGGTGTCCTTGACTGTGGAATTTGTTCTCCTCACTTGGTGTAAATACCATGAGAGCAGGTTCTATGGCAGGTACACAGCAGGCTCTCAATAAGCCAATTAAAGATTGGTGGTCTATACATGCACAGGACATCAAGATACATTAAGGCACACTGAACAATCTGAAGTTCTTTTGACACTGACTTTTGGGGGTGTAAGTTTTCTTATATATGAAATAAAGATGATCTCTGTAAGGCTTTAGGCTAATACAAAGAGCATTAAACTGGAAGCAAACAGATCTGACTTATATCTCTCAAAACACTTGGAAAAGGTATTTAACAAACCCATTCACTCTCTGAGTCTTGGGTCATTAGGTAAAAGGGCTGAAATTTGTACAGTAGGTAAACATGAACCAAAAATGGAAAGCTACTGAGCAATTCATTTTGTGACTCGCTTTTCTTACAAATTCCTCATTACTTGGCAGTATTCTAGGAAGGACAGGTGGGCCAACCCCTATAACTCAGGAAAAGATAAAAAAAAATAGATGGAATATCAATTGTGTATTAAGTTCAATCACAATGTTATAGCCCTTTATCCTTCCAGCAACCTAAATGGTAAGTTTTATAAATCGCCATGCTTAGAGGGAGAAGATGGTTCAATGTTACATTGTTTGTAAATAGTAACCTGTCTCTGAAGTGAGACTACCAGTCCAGACCACTTCCGTTTCCTTCTATAGCCTCCCCCATGTTTAATGCCTGGCTTGAGGCCTGGCGCAAAGGCTCGCTGCACCTTTGAGATCTATGTCTAACCCTAGCAAATTCTCAGTCGTAGGTCAGGAGCCGGTGCCGACACAAGGATCTCTGGTCTGCAAATGGAGAGAGGGCTAGCTGGATCCGCTAGTGCTGTTGGCATGGCTGGCTTGAAGCCCCACTCACGTACTCTCCCTGGAGTGGGAGGAGAGGCACAGAGGCATCCGGGCAGCGTGCATGGTTTATAAAAAGCCACCCAGAGCACCATCGTGGGACTGCAGTCATTTATCTGCACTTTTTCCTTGTAAAATGTTACTGACTCTTTTACACCAAGGGCAGTTTATCCTGAATGGGATGTATAGACATTCAACTCACCTCTACTTTTTGCCAACTCTGCTTTTTCCCCCTTGCTTCTAAAGTTATATATGGTTCTAGGAAAGGAAGCCATTTTCTATCTGAAGGGGAAAAAAGAGCTGACAGCTTTAAAGAGAAACCTTCCATCACAGGAAAGAACATTTGGTGGCGAGGATAGTGCCTTTGTTTTAAAAAATGGAATCCTGGTTCAGTGATACTACTGTCTTCTAAAACTGACTCCGTTTCTAGTCAGATATTAAGAACTTTACAGAGCTGATGCCTATCAGTGTAACTTGAGAGGGTAAAATGGAAGATAGATATGATCAGCCCTATTTTTCAAATGGGAAAATTGAAGCTCAAAGAGGTTAAATCACTTATGTAAGACTACAATGGCAGGGCAAGGAGTTAGTCCTAGCAGTCAGGTTAATAACAGAGAGGAGGGGAGAGCAGAGAGGAAAGTGGGGGGTGGGGAGAGAGAGAGAGAGAGAAAGAGAGAGAGAGAGTCCCAGCCCCGATCTCATGCTTTGTTTCCTGCTCCCTGTTTTGTGATGCTGGTATTGTGACGCTCAGTGTGCAGAGGAGTCTGAGTTTCCGTGACATTAAGCAATTGGCTGAAAGTCACACTTCGTTATTGCGAAGCAGGTCTCCGAACCAACCCTTCTGCCTCCCAGCTTGCTCCCTTCCCCAGACCCACCAGCTGCCTTCATTAGTATCCACCACACGTCTGCTCTGGCTTTTGCAGGGAATCTAAATATAATGGATTGCTGCTGCAGAATGCCAGGATATTTTAATTTATAGAAAAGAATAATGGGGTTCAGGTGAATGCCCTCTTCGGTATATTCTCTTTGGAACGAGGCTTAGCATTATTGTCCTTTCACTTCCCGTTAGTTCTAGCTAAAGTGATTCTGTAATGACATATAAACCCAAACATGAGTAATTGATGGCAGCCTCAGGAGCTGGAGCAGGGTAAAACCAGACCAACTAGAATCTCCAGGGTGAAGAATTAACATTTATTGGTTTAGTGAAATGAATTTATGTCCCAATAAAGCCAGTTATGGACTAGACAGAGATTTAATGAGGTGCCTTTTATAAAAAGAACAAATATGAACTTCTGGGCCTGGGTTAGATTGTAACTAATATGTTACCTACTAAGCTGTTTTATAGATATGTTCAGAAAAATCCATGACATTTCCTTAATCCGTGGAATTTCTATTTAACCCATTCTGGGAACAGAGTTGACAGTTGAAGGGGACTAGGATCAGATTAGAACCCATATTCCTGAATGGATGAGCAGCACATTTGCTCATCAGTCTCACAAGACCAGGGCTCCAAGCACTTCTAGAAGCCTGAAGAATAACAATGAAGACAAATTTCCCCCTAAAAGAAATACTGAATCTAGATATGCATGCTGTACTTTAAGTTAGGATGTACTATGTTTGTACAAAGAAAGGGGAGGGAAAGGAGCAGAGGAATAATGACCTGCCCAGCCTTTCCTGGATTAGGGATGCAGGCAGGGAAGGTCCACCTGGGTCTTCCCTCCACCACTGCCACGCTAAGCCAAGCCTTTCCCTGCCTGCCACCCAGCCCCTTGATTCTTCTTTTAAAGCAGCGAAAAAGAACTGGTTACCTTTAGTACTAGAATGCTCAGGCAAAACACCTCAGCCCACCTGCGCTCTTCTTTTTCGGTTATGTGCCAGATCTAATCCATCAAGCAGTTCCGTAGACTGTACTTTAGAAATGATTCCCCTGAATTGGCTGTATGTCACCATCTCCACAGCTCCTGCCCTGCTCTGGCCGCTGTCCTCCCTCTGTCCAGGTGCTCTTATAGGGCTTCCTCCTTCTGCTTCTATTTCTATCTTGCCTTACCCTACCCTGCTCCCCATATGCTGCGGTGATGACAGAGTAGCTCCATGGGACAGTAGCTCCATGCTCCTCAGGTCTTGCCTCACTGTAGTTGTGAGCTGCCACTGGCTTCTCATCTCACACGGACAAGGCCAGGACATTGCCATCTCCCTCGCCCTGCCATCTCACCTTCTACCACCACAGTGCTGGCTGATCATTCAGCCTCACATTTCTCAAAGACAGGAAAATAGTCACATTTCTTCCACTTAGCACTTTCTCCTTGATCCCTGTTCTCCTGGTGACCCCAGCGACCTTCACCTACGACGTCATGCTCTTGCTCCCTCTCACCTTCCTCAAGAAGGTGATTATCTTACTTAAAATGGTAAGCCCTCCAACCTCGACTGCCTACCTTAGCCCACTTTGCTTTTCCCAGAGCACCCATTACTTTTAAACCTACTGCCTAACACACTAACTCATTTTTAAAATTTATTTATTTATTTATTTATTTATTTTTTCTTGCTTCAGAACCTTTATTTGTTTATTCACTTATTTTTATGGCCGTCTCAGCCCACCCCAAGGGCAGGGCTGGC
>PVJA010037288.1:0-20514 GCA_004027025.1 Myocastor coypus
AAGAAGAAGAAGAAGAAGAAGAAGAAGAAGAAGAAGAAGGAGGGGAGGGGGAGGGGGAGGAGAAGGAGGAGGAGGGGAAGAAGGAGGAGGGAGAGAAGAAGAGGAAGAAGAGAGGAAGAGGAAGGAGGAGGAGGAAGAGGAAGGGGGAGGAGGAAGAAGAAGGATGAGGAGGAGGAGCAGGAGGAGGAGAAATACAAAACTGGTCTATAAAATGGTCATTTATGTTTCAAAGGTCAAATTGGAAATACAGTTCTGAGTAGCTGACTCTATGCCAGTCCAGGTTAGTTTAGTCAGCTAAGTTTATTTTACATTGAAGAATGGTCGGTGGGTGAAAGAATGAAGTAAATTATATGTGGCCACCATACAATGGAGCAGAAAGGTAGAGCATTAACTAAAAGAAATTTGATAAGGAATTTTTCAAAACATGGAGATGTTAGGCAGACCCTTAACAGGACATTAATGGATATATAAATCAGATGCATGACTTCAGAAGTCACACTGTAGTCCAGAAAGCAGCACTGAGTATGAGATGATGGATTAAAATTATACTGGTTCACCATGAATGACCTTGTAGCTCAGTTCTAGAGAGGTAAGAACCCAAAGAAAAATAAGAAGTATTTCATTAAAAACAATGTCAAATGATAAGACCAATAGAAATCTTTCACTGTCTATAAAATAATAGAATTTAGCAAGAACACATTCAACTAGTCTTTTACTAAGTAGAATGTAGGTGGAGACAGGAATATTGAAGTGTGTTGTATTATAGATGTCCTTGAAATGGCAAAAAAGAATACTTTTCCAGGTCTTAAATAATTTCTGGATGATTTCTACTTTTTATACTTTTGGGCTATGTGACTTCCCAGTGAGTTTTGAAAAACCAGCAGTAAAGCCAATGATTCTTAACTGTAGACAGAACAATCAGTGGCACACAGGTAGCCATTAACCTTTGGGCAGAAGCATTCCATCTGTACCTGTAAATGACGTCCAGTACTCCTGTCTCTCTTCACAGGTGATACTTTGGACTCTGTGCAGAACCAGTGAGCCCACTGACTGATTTGTTCATTCATTCATTGGTTAAATAAATCCGTGGCATTGCTTCTTTACCAACTGCATGAAAGCGATTATTGTGGCTTCTCTCAAAAGTGATCTTCGATGACGTTGGAGGGTCTCATCAGTGAGGCGTGCAATGCGTCCCCTTGACAGGGCCAGGTTAGGTGAGTCGGCTGACGAATGTCAGGCCCTGTAGTCCCAGGAGGGGATCTGCTTGGGGTGCAGAGAAGAGCAGGACCTTTTATTCTGCTCAGTCCCTGTTTCCCTAGATGTTCTCCCTCTATTTTTGATTTTGCTTCCATTATTATTTTTATAATAAATGAAATTTAATTCCCTATTGGCCATAACAATGGACAGAAATCAACTTGTACTCTGACATCTGAACACTTGGCACACGCTGTACAGAGTGGTATCTGGGGGCGCAGACTTAGTTCTCTCTAGTTTTGACCACAAAAACCGATAGTTTCCTAAAGCTCCACTTTCGAAGTTAACATTCTTTTCTCTCAGCCTTCCAACGACCAAAGTGATTATATTTAACCACCCAAAACACTTCCCCATTAACTCAAGCACTATGCTCTTAAAGAATGTTTTAATTATATGAATCGTCAACTTTGAAGTCCTTCCTTACCACTCATGCAGGATAGCCACTTGGTTCGCAGTACTAGCACATCTATTCCATACGTTAAGTACTACTACCTAGCAGAAAGTTTCTTTAGAAATCCATCCACTTAATGCCCTCTCAGAACCTCATCCGTCCCATCCATTTTTGGAGTCTGGAGAGATAGCGCAGTAGCATAAGCGCTTGCCTGGCAAATGCAAGGACCTGAGCTGAACCTACAGCTCTGAAAAAATAAATAAATAAATAAATAAAATAGCCAACCACTACTCTTAAAACGACTTATGAAGCACCCAGATGGAAGGTTTTACCGAACCTTGACTGCCTCCGTAGTTTGCTAGTGTAAGTAGTATTCTGAGCAATATGTAAGACTTTGCTGACCTCTTCATGTCAACATAACACCCCACCAGTGCCTACACACACACACACACACACACACACACACACACTAATTGTGCAATATTCTTTGTGACTCATGCCTCCACAACCACTTTCTCAGGGAGTCTGAAGAATTCTTTGTCCAGAAAGTACTGTGAAAGATTTTACCATCTCCCTTCTTTTCCTAGAGACACCCCTTCCCAGTTCCCGGTGCTTCAACCAAAGACACACTCGTCAAAGGAGACTCACTTGACATCATTCCTCTTTCTTGGGAGCAGACACTGGATCTGTCTTTCTGAATAATAAGACAGCCTCTTCTGTCGCTTCAGCAGCAGAGCACGCGTTCTTTCCTCCAGGTCTTTCGCTGTATGGAGCACCACGTTTGAGGAAGAGCTTCCCCAGCTGCACACTCTCACATTCAAGCCTGGAGCTATAACATGTTGGGCGATACAATCCAGCTGCTTTTCAGGCAGCGCTCACCCATAACTCTATTATAGCAGCCATAATGCTGCCTCTTACAGTAAGAGTCTTGCTTGTCTCCCCCGACACTATGCAATTAGCCTCCATCTTTAATTCACACCTATGCCCTCACTCTTCTCTGAATGGGCTCACCAGTTGACGGGGAGGACTGCTACTGGAGGTTTTCACTAGCAGCACAGCTACTGGAGCTAAGAAACCCCTGCCTTGTCCTGGTTGAAAGGCCCCCGTGCCAGTGGATTCCATGGGCGCTACACGTGCAGGTGGCGTCTGTCTTCCCACACCAGCCTGGGCCTTGGACTTGAGCGATACATACATCGCAGTTATTCCTGTCAACGAGGAAGATCAGCTCAGCTACCATGTGTGCAGACATCACGTTCTCAATCCCTTTCACTTAGTGACTGCAGCACAGAGGACAATGCCATGTTTCTGAGACAGAAGACGACGTAACGGGGAAAGTTTCTACATTAGCGTGAAATCACAGAGCTGCCGCCTTCTCCCAGGTAAGACAGAAAAATAAACAGTGATGCAAAGCTGCGCTTTCTGTGCCTTACAGCCGAGCTTCAGTGGGTCAAAATGAAGGACTAAAAGAACAACTGATGAAAATTGCTGAGGAAATGAGGGAACTGTATAGTTAGAATAAGAGAAATTACATCTTGTGGTGAAGACTGGAAGGACTAGAAATAGACTCAGACAGCAATGAGGGTGTGTGAGCAGTTTCAGGGACTGGTTTTATCCACCTGTCCCACATATAAGGTCTTGTTTTGAGCTGTGCACAGTAAAAATGCATGTGTAGTAAGCATATAAATCATCACTTGCTACATACAGGATAAAAATTCCAAGTCAGAAGAAAAGGTTAATTGGAAGCATTTTTGCAGGCAGGTGATGAAAATGGTTTAACTCACAATAACTGCCCTACATTTTCTGAAAAAAAGGATATCTAATTTATGTATATATCAGCTTCAGCACAGAATCTGTCCTAGAATTTCTGGCAAGCTTAATTACTAAAAGGAAAAAATAACTGTGAGGCCTAAGAGGAATGAGCAAACAATCACCAATGCAGCCCAGCCCAGGGTGGCCTTCCCTGTGACTCAGACAGTGACTCAGCACATGGGCACGCTTTGCACTCCAAGCTCTATCGATCATCAGTTATTATTGCTAATAGGCAAAGTAAAGTACATGTAGGGATATAGTTTTAACAGGTAGAACCGCATCAATAAAATACGGTTGAGAGCCTTAGAAACAAGTGTGCAGGCATTTGGCATTGAAGCTGAAGCTATTTATAGCAATGTAGATGCATCAGGACAAATGCATACTTATATGCTTTGTTAAAAACATGGAACTGTGATGTATAATTTGGATATGTTTTCTTCGAAATGCTTGTTTTCTGACACTGAAAGAAATTCTATTTTACATGTCCTAAAACTGCTTTCAGAAACTCCTTCCCAAATGTGACAAATAAATTAGTTTTTATTATACATTTTCTGTTCTCAACAGGTATTTAATTTGATTTGTTGGAAAGAAAATCACATTCAAAATTGAGCACTATAAAAGTAAGAAGAAATTGCAGTGGATGTGGAGAAAGATTCAGCACAGTGTGGAACAGGACCATGCAGAAGGAACAGAGCGGGCTGGGCGGGCAGCTTGGGGTTCACGACGAAGCCGGGCGTGATCGCCAAGAAACTCTGGCGCCTGCTCCTGCTACACCATCATCACCACGTTCTGGACAGCTGGCTGTCCTGGGCAGAGAGGTGAAGAGGCCCAGGCCGGATTTCTCACCAGCTGCAAAGTTAGCTGAGGCAGCTTCAATAGGCTTACATGGACAGAGGGTTGCAGCTTATTTTCTTAATAACTAAACTGCAGTTTCAGCTCGCCTTTCTACTCAATTCCATGATGCTTGAAGGAAATACAGAAAACTAATAATTTGAACTTTTTAAAAAAATTTAAAAAGCAGCAGGCTAGAAACATGTGTTGGTTTTGTCCGATGGTGGCATCTATGCCTTTGTAGGTAGATTTCTGGTCCTCTTTGAAATGCAATTGTATAGAACTTTAAAATGCAGCTAAAGAAAACAGCAGACTCACAGAATGCAATCCAAAGGTATCGAGTGAAAATTAGAGCACTCCCGTAGCTTCTCATATGACAGCTAGTGAGGGTCAGATAAGTGGAGACCAGTGGGAAAGCTGTGGAGATGCCAGGTGACACGCAGCGGCCGGAAGTCGCCTCTGCACTGTGCTCACCCTGTAGCGGTCATGTGGCTGAGCTTTCTGAAGACCCGCGGGCGGCAAGCTCTTTGCAGGAGACTAAGCTGGGTTGTAGCAACTTGACTAAAATACCTGCTCTCAAGAAACTACTGCGAGTGCAGTTATAACAGTTGATAGTGACTGGGAAATGCCGACTCATGGTCATCATCTTCTTTTCTTTAAAACAGAAAAGTGTTTATACATACAAAGGTCTCTCAATTTCACCTCTTTAAAAAGGACAGATAGATGATCATTGTAATAATCTATTTAACAGGAAAAAGCCCTTTCCATTCCCTCTCTCTCTCTCTCTCTCTCTCTCTCTCTCTCTCTCTCTCTGGTTTTGTAGGGAAGGACCTACAGTGTGTTCAGGGTCTCTCTACTTGATCTGACTCATAGTGATTGGCCAGTTTACAGCCTCCCAAGAGCTGGGATTACAGGTGCATGCCACCATGCCCAGTCTCAATCGCCCTCTCAGCACACCCAGGGGTCAGCACAGCGGGCCCAGAGATTGAACCCCTGGCCCCTGCCCCTGCTTCCAGGTGCTTTAATGAAATAACAGTGAACCTTTGCATTTAGGACATGGCAGAATGGGGCAGCACTGAAGGGCAGTCGCAGTTGGTGTCTACCTTCAGCTCTATTTCCCACTGATGGAACTTCACCTGGTTTAATTCCTCCTGAGTTCTGATTTCTCCATCTATAAAATGGGCACAACAGCAAATAAGGTTTGTAGTATGGATGAAAGGTAATGCAGTGTGAAAAGCCAATACTCTGCTCTGTAAGTAATCAAAAACTGAGAGCCACCAGGCCAGTGGCACACACCTAGAGCCCTTTTACTTAGTACTTGGAAAAATCGCTTGAGCAGTAGCCCACGTCAAGAGAAAAATAATCATGTGGTTTCTCTTATATGAGAAATTATAAATTTAGAATGTCTTACTCTTCTCTCGTTGCTGGGACAAATACCCGACACTCAAAATAAGGGAAGGAAAGGTTTATTTAGCTCACAGTTAGTGGAGGTTTCAGTCCATATTCAGCTGGCTCCAAGGCAGAGAAGCACATGCCAGAAAACAACCTTTCATAGTGGCAGCTAAGAGCCAGAGCCAACTACGACAGAGCTAGCAGCAGCTCAAGCAGCTTACTTCTCTTCCTCCCTTACAGTGAAACGCAAATCTCCTGACCCCGGGCAGGGGCAGCACTCATTTTCGAAATAATCAATTACAAATTCCAGAAGCTGCCCCATGAGAGCATGAGGCTTTGGGAGGGACACCTATACACAAACCATAACATAAAGTAGAAGATAGAAAAATAGGAAGCAGAAAAGTCAAATAATGGGCCCCCAAATTGTCTACTCCATTGTTACAAAATATATTTTAACCTACATGCTAATTTGTTTCATTTCTGCTATCAGTTCCTCTTCACCCGGTGAAAAGAGAGTCATGGCTATTGTGGTTTGGGTTTTGTGCAGGTTTCTTGTCTTGTAGGAGTTTTTTTGTCTGACTTGTACCCTGAGCAACATGGTGGCCATCCTTTGAGGATTACGAGGCATGGCGTATGTCTGCTACTTATAGAACAGCCCACTTGTAGGCACGTTACAGCGAAAGTTAGAAATTGGCTAGAGGCCTGTGACCATAGGCTCCTGCGGCCTGTCCCCTAGCTGGTGTACCACACGCAGCTACAAACCTTCACTGTCTGGTCCCACTTGTTTCCGTCAACCTGAGAGGTCAGGCTGACTGATTTCCTTTAATTAAGAAACTGCACTGACTTGAGCCTGCTTGAAGACCGCACCATGTGGGGAGTGTCTGATCCAGTCAAGGGCAGGGTAACTCTGCTCCCTCCATGTGTGCACCCTCCGCTCTGTCCCCTGTGTCTGGCAGTGTTATGGCATAATTCTGGTATTCCATACAACCGGTCATGTAAGAAATAGCCTGTTTTCAGTCCAACCTGACTCTGGGCCAAGGGTTTGGAAACTCAGCTCTTGCGGGCTGCCCGCGCTGCAAGCCGAAGGCTGCCTTCTGAATTCCTTGGTGCTCGGTCTCCTGCTTTCCACAGTGTCGCATGGTGTCTTAACTGTTGTTATTCTCAAGTTATTTTGTTGTGGAATTTTATTTTTTTAAGAAAGTAAAAAAGAGTGTTTTTAAATATTAATAGCTACTTCTATTACATTAAAATAAAAAAGGAAATGATAGCTATTATCATGAATTGAAAATCAGTTACAGGAGCTTGAGGGCATTCAGGTGGTAGGGCAGTAGACTGTATATATCTACTAGTAAGAAGGAGGAGATGAGCAGACTCCTTAAGACAGCCAAAACTAGAGAATGGGCCTGTAAACTCTGCAGAAAAAGGTCGTTAAGCCCTAGAGGGAGAAGCTGTCTTCTCTGAGCTCCACAGCTGCCAGCACGCAGACCACACGTGCCCCACAGGCACAATTTCTCCTCCAGAGGCCTACCCTGGAGGCGCCCAGCTCTGCATAGGAGGAGCTTCCCCTGGGCTCGGACACTGCCCCCTTCACCTGGCGCCTGACTTTGCCAGGGATTCACACACCTGGATGTGGTTGTGCACTGCCGGGGCTTGGGCTCTCTGTGGGCGGGGCTGCGGCCTAGGCGAGCAGGGAGTGTGATGCCCATAGCTCAGAAGGGCTGGCTGGGCTTATAAAGGCCCCTGCAGGCCAGCTCTGTGCCCTTTTCTGGGACTGCATCGTGGTGTCTGTTGGTCGGAGATCCCTTCCTACTACCTTCTTTCCTTCTCCGAGGCTGCTGACCCCTGCAATGGCCCCATCATGGTTAGTGGTGGGGGTCAGGGTGCGGGGGCATCCGGGATGCATTTGTAGGGTGCAGAGATCCATAGGCTGCCTGTGGGACCACTGAGGGCTCTCCACGCCTCCTGCCCTGCTGGGTCCTCATGGCCCGTGGCTGCCAGGCTCGGAAGGTCGGCTTGCCCGGCCCATCCTAATTCAGGCTGCAAAGCGCCACCTGGGCAGCATCCTAGGAGGTAAAAAGCCTTTTGCTGAGAGGGCAGCGGCCCCAAGAGCTGCCACCGTGCTGGAAAGGACAGGAAGCGCTCACCTTGACCCCTCGCACTGGGAAACACTGAAGTCTTTCCCTGCGCTTCCCCAAATGGCCTCACACTGGCAGTATCTTAGATGCCACCATGGAGACTGGGTGCAAGATGGTGTGTTCGCTTCTCGGTGGCAGGAGGATGGCTGCAAGTTTGAGGTCCGTCTAGGCTACCTAAGTTCAAAGACCCTTACGTACATAGAGTGGCCCTGTCTCAAAAGGAAGAAGAAATTGGGGCTGCAGATATAGTTCACTGATGGAGCACTTGCCTAAGACACATGAGGGCCTGAGTCTGATCCCCAGTGCTACCTACTCGAGCATTTTCTATGTATCTTCCCAAAGGAAT
This sequence comes from Myocastor coypus, assembly GCA_004027025.1. Lineage (NCBI taxonomy): Eukaryota > Metazoa > Chordata > Mammalia > Rodentia > Myocastoridae > Myocastor > Myocastor coypus. Next base: position 8,159 of record PVJA010037288.1, read on the forward strand.
TGGAAACTAAGACAATACCTGTGGAAAGTCCACCTAAAGGGACTTATTTTAAACAGGTGTCCTTGTATCCTGTGTTTCAAAATAGTATCTTTTTAAAGGAATGCAGTGAACATCAGACAGGAATTTCTAGAGGCTGACCACTACAGTGGAAGTGTGTGTTACTGTGCCAAGTTGTATTGACTTGCCAAGCAAGACCCAAAAGATCTGGTAAAGCAGATCCAGAAACAGGGCTGTTTATAGGGCAGAACAGGGGCCGGCGATATAGCTTAGGTAAGCTTAGGCCACCTCGGGGACCTCACTTTGGTCTCCAGAACCACATGCTGCGCCAGCCCTGCCCCCAGGGTGGGCTGCGCCGTCCACAAGGAAGGCAGGAGAGCAGAGCAGCACAGCTGTCTACAGGAAAGCGCAGGTGCTGTGAGTGGTTTTGAGTGAGACAGTTGCTGTGGACTCAGTTAAAATGAGAGAAACTCACCTGTGCCCTACCCCTACCCTACCCCCACCAGCCGCATGGTGCCTGAGAGAGGAGGACTGCACTAATGACTATGGACTATGGCGAGCTTTAAGAGCCTGATGCGGTGTCTCCAAGTCGCTGTGTTGCCCAAGCTGAACTTGACTTGCGCTCTTCCCTGCTTCAGGCTCCCAGAGCGCTGGCATTACCTTGCCCAGCTAGACAAAGATGTTTCTAAAAGGTGAGATTTATAAAGCCGGTGTTGTGGTGTGCACCTATAATCCAGCACTCAGGATGCTGAAGCAGGAGGAGCCTGTAAGTGTGAGGTCAAAAACCAAAGAAAGAAGATTGTCGGTTTGGGATTTTTGGATGTTTTGAGACAGGGTCTTGATATGTGTGTGTGTGGGTGGGTGTTTATGTATATGTTGGCCTTGAGCCTGTGAGCTTCCTGCCTGAGCCTCCGAAGGCCTGGAATTCCCGGCATGTGCCACCATGCAAGGCCAAGATCTCTGTTAAGGAAGCGGTTAGAGTGAGTGGATCTTCTCAGACACAGCACTGCATTTGCTTCAGCTTAGCCTGCGTCCATCATGAAGAGAACTCTGGTTCTCGCCAGTTTCTGTGGTTGTAATTTCCAAAGTGCAGGTAAAGATAGACCTGATACGATGGCAAATGAACAAGGACTCTCCAGAGCCAAAAGCTTCTGCTCTCCACAGCCCCAGAGCTGGGCCAGCAGTCACAGGTAGTCCTGAGCTTGCAGATGTGGTCAGGAACCTTGACTGTGTCATGGGGAGAACATGTGGAAAGGTGATGATCACAAGCAAAGGTGGTAGCTATGAAACTAGGACCCTCAAGAACGTAGCTGGATAGAGCTGGGCAGGTAGCTCAGTGGATTAAGCACTTGCCTGGCAAACACAAGGCGTGAGTTCAATCCCCACCTCCGGTTCTTGAGTTGGTTTCTTACTGGCTATGCTTTTAAAAACTCAGAACCTTGCTGGGTGTGGTGGCATAAGCCTGAGGAAAGAGGGGCCTGAGAATCTGAGGCCATCCTGGGCCACACAGAGAGACCCTGCCTCAAAAAATAAATTTAAATAGAAAAGATGTGATGATGTCTGCTTAAAACCCCAGTACTCTGGGGCTGAGCCCGGACAGTCATGAATTCCTGGCCAGCCTGAGCTATACACCAAGTTCAAAGCATATACAGTGAGAACTTTCTCAAAAACAACTTGAAATTATATGTACTCTTTGAGGACAACAATGATAGCTATGCAAGTTTTTAAAACAATTTTCTTGGCTATTTTTTCCTTCCTTGCCAAAATTTGAACCTACGGATTTGCATGTAGTGGACAAAGCACTCTAGTAGAGTCTGAAACAGCCATCTTCCTGAGGAACTGGGTTAATGGGCTCATATTCAGAAATGAAAGGAAGACTAGTATTTCCTTATCTGTGTTATATCCTTGACATTCTAGGCTTTCAAGAATTCTACAGTAGCCAAGCACAATAGTACAGAACTATAATCCCAGTTACTCAGGAGGCTGAGGCAGAAGGATCCCAAATTCAAACCCTGCCTGGGCAACTTAGCAACTCAAACCCTGCCTCAAAAAATAAAAAGGGCTAGGGATATAGCTCAGCAGTTTCTGGATTCAGTGAGTATCTTCTTCCACAAAGCAGCTACTTTCTTAAACTATTACAGCTAAAGCCTGGCAATCCTGCTCACCTCTGTTAGCCTCCCTCCAAGGTTTGATGGTGGTGAGGAATGACAGCATACACCTGTAATTCCATGGCTCATGGGAGACTGAGGTGGGCGGTAACTGAAGTGGAGGCCATCTTGAGTTACACAGTGACTGCAAGGCCAGTGTGAACTGCATAGCAGGACTCTGTCTTAAAAAAACAAACAGAAAGAATAGTGAAGGCAGAATGTTTTTCCTAAACTTTAGATTCTTTTAAGACGAATCTTTTTCACTGGGTGAAAAACATGCTATGATGTTACTTTATTTATTTATTTATTTATTTATTTATTTTCCTTTTGGTGAAGTGCTACTGGAACTCGAACTCAAACTCACAACCTTACACTTGCCGGGCTTTTACTTTGCCTGCTGTGCTACATCCCTGTGGCTTTTAAAATACAGTTGACTGCTGTTTATCTAGCATTTTCCCCACGCGTCATGGCTAGAGTTGCTGGTCTGGGCTGGTTCTCAAAGGGAAAGGAAGAAACTCTTGTAAAGAATAAGGTTAAAGAGATACTGGAACTCAGGAATTACACAAGTACACAAGGTGTAATGAACGAATCAGTGATGAATCAGTCCTGGAAGAGGGAATTTTATAATAGTTTAAGGAATCAGGCGTTTTTCCTATGAGCTGGCGGAGCGGGGAAGGAATCGGAACTGTGTGGCTAGTCAAACAGCTTGTGTCCTTCTAACAGCTAGAACCCTGGACTGGGTGTGGGGCTACAAGGCAAAGGTTCTGCTCGCGTGGCCATTCATCCCCATATCTGGCTCCTTTAAATTACGTCTTCAATGAAGATTCTCCTCCACCCTATCCTGGGAGCCAGATCCATGAGCTACATGCTCCGCCGCCCTTTCATTTTTGAGGATAGTCTCACTAAACTCCCCAGCTGGTCTTGAATTTGTGACCCTCCTGCCTCAGCCTCAAGAGGAGCTAGGATTATGGGTGTGGGGCAAGTGAGCTCCCTGGAAAGTGGATATCTGTCTTTGAAGGCCAATTAGTCCTATAGGTGTGATGTTTCTCATCCTATGAGTCATTCTGAGTTTTCTTTCTCTCTCCACAGTATAAGTGTATCTCCATCCACGTTGGCCAGGCCGGTGTCCACCTTGGCAGTGCCTGCTGGGAGCTCCTAGAACATGGCATCCAACCCAATGGCCAAATGCTAAATGCCAAGATCACTGGGGGCATAGATGACTCTTGTAACACTTTTTTCAGTGAGACAAATGCTGGAAAACCCGTGCCCAGGACAACATTTGTGGACCTGGAACCCACAGTCGTTGGTCAGTGGACCTCAGATACCCACAGCATTTCCCAGGGTGCTGGGATTTGAGGTGTAGCCAGACTGTTCTGTGGATACCCCAAGCTAAAGAAGGCGTCTGCAGGTTTTTAGTAATGGGCAACGGGCTTCTCTTTCAGATGAAGTGCGCATACACACTGGTACCTACCGCCAGCTCTTCCACCCTGAGCAGCTCACCACAGGCAAGGAAGATGCTGCCAATGCTATGCCCGTGGGCACTATACTATTAGCAGGGAGATCACTGACCTCGTCTCGGAGTGAGTTCGGATACTGGTAAGCAGAGCGCTTTGAACACTTTAAACTGGGGTAGAGCATTCTCTTGCAGTGTTTTTGTTTTGCTTCTTGAGACAGGGCTTCACTTGGTAGTTCAAGCTGGCTTTAAACTCCTGTGTACCTTAGGTTGCCTTTGAACTCATGATTCTTCTGACTCAGGCTCTGAAGTGCTGGGATTATAGGCATGCGCCACCATGGCTGACTAATCTATGGGAATAACTTGATGCAATTAAAATGACATCTGACAAGTGCAAGGTCGTGGGTTCGAACTCCGGTCCTGAAAATAAATAAATAAATAAAATGACACCTGGGCTGCTCTTTACATTACATGGCCTTCTAAACCAGCTGGTCCTCCATTATGGGACAGCTGTCACAGAGGGTGACAGCTTGCTGATTTGGGAAACTGTGCTTGTTCCTTCAGTAAGGGCAGTTTACCTGGGGTCAACATGAGGATAGGGAACCCTTAACCACCCATGACATCGAGGACTGTTTAGCCTCCTTGCTTCCAGCTGAGCCTTCGCCCCTTTTCAGGTCAGTTTAGTTATGCTGGGTAAGTAGCTACCTGCTATGTGTACTATGATCAAATGATTGATCAAACTCATTTCAAAAACTCATTCCAGAAAAATCTGGGCCTGTGCCCTATTTTAATAAAGTTCAGGGCTGGGGTGCAAGCTCAGTAGTAGCACTTTCTGGCACAAGCAAGGCTCTCCACATACACACACACACACACACACACACACACACACACACAGAGAGAGAGAGAGAGAGAGAGAGAGAGAGAGGTTCAGTGTAATTATGTACAAAAGCTAAAAGTGGAGACCTCCAACAGAGCCGGAATTGGGAGAGGAGTCAGGAGCTTCCTTAGGACAGAAGCTCATAACAGCCACTCAACCTGTGAAGTTTGGAGGGGCAGCTACAGCAAAGCAGGGCCCAGGCTTGATCAGGGCAGTGAGCTGGCTCTGTGGCTAAAACATCTCAGGTAACTTCTTTCATTGACAAAGCTCTAAGCACCTTGGGAAAGACAGAGTTGTCACCAGGATATTATTCGTAAAGGTCAAACTTCATCCTTTGAGCCAGGTATGGTGGCACACATCTATATCCTAGTGCTTGGGAGACTGAGGCAGAGGATTACTGTGAGTTCAAGGCCAGCCCGAACTACATAGCAAGATTCTGCCATAGAGCAACAACAAAAAAAGCCATCTTTTGACGTAGCAGATTGTTAGCCAGATGACCCAGCTGATTGGAGAAAACTCCAGCGCTGTGAGGTCTTGTGGGGTTTGCAGGCATCACCTTGCCAACGTGTCTACTGAGGCTTTCGTCAGATGCTTTAACCCTAAAAGCAACTCTTCTCTTACAGGCTGACCAGTGCACAGGTCTGCAGGCTTCCTGATTTTTCACAGCCTGGGAGGGGGCACTGGCTCTGGGTGCACCTCCGTGCTGATGGGACGTCTCTCCGTTCACTATGGCAAGAAGTCCAAGCTGGAGTTCTCCATTAAGCCAGCCCCTCGGATCTCCTCAGCAGTAGTAAAGCCCTACAACTCCATCGTCACCGCCCATGCCACCCTGGAGCACTCTGATTGTGCTTTCACGGCAGACAACGAGGCCATGTACGACATCTGTTACCAAAACCTTGATATTCCGTACCCTACATTCACTAACCTGAACCGCCTTTTCAGCCGGGTTGTATCTTCCCTCAGATTTGACGGAGCCCTGAATGTGGATCTGACAGAATTCCAGACCAAGCTGGTGCCCTATTCCTGCATCTACTTCCCTCTGACCACATATGCCACTGTCAACCCTGTGGAGAAGGCCTACCATGAGCAGCTTTCCATAGCACAGATCACCAATGACTGCTTTGAGCCAGCCAGCCAGATGGTGAAGTGTGACCCTCACCATGCTAAACGCATGGCTTGCTGCCTGTTGCACCGCGGTGATGTGGTCCCCAAAGATGTCAGTGCTGCTATTGCCACCATCAAGGACAAGAGCAACATCCAGTTTGTGGACTGGTGTGCCAGTGGCTTCAAGGTGGGCATTAATTACCAGCCCCCCATTGCGGCACCTGGTGGAGCCCTGGCGAGGGCACAGCGGGCTGTGTGCAGGCTGAGCAGCACTACAGCTACTGCCGAGGCCTGGGGCCGCCTGGCCCACAAGTTCGATCTGATGTACGCCAAGCATGCCTTTGTTCACTGGTACGTGGGTGAGCGGATGGAGGAAGGGGAGTTTTCTGAGGCCCGGGAGGACATGGCTGCCCTCAAGAAGGATTACGAGGAGGTGGGAGGAGGGAGTGCTGAGGGGACGATGAGGGCGGAGAGCACTCACCTTGCTGCTGTGACTTTGCGTATCTCCACCTCCTCTTACACACTTTTTCCTCTTCTGTAGAACTGGTTAAATCGATAATAAAAATGTTTGCACTTAAGTGTCCACCTGGCTGCTGAATCAAGGTAAAGATTCCTCTCAGAAAGACCAGTGGAGGTGGTACAGGAGCCACGGAGTTTCACTCTACTGGGGATTAGATGTAGGGCCTTTGCAGTGAACTCCATTCTTGACACTTTTAAAAAAGTTATTTTTTTTGTTTTTAAACTTTGAGGCAGGGTCTTGCTACGTCACTACTGGAGACTGAGCGCAGGAGGCCCTCAGGCTGCGGCTCACCACCACGTCTGCCAGTCAACTTGTATTAGTTTTTGAAACAGGGTCTCATTATGTGGTCTAGGTTGGTCTTGAACTCACCATGTGATCCTCTCATTTGCACTGATCCTATTGCCTCAGCCTCCCCAGTGCTACAATTAGAAGTGTTCACCATCACACATGGCCTCAACTCTCTTTTTTTTAAGGATGAGGCAGGGGCCTGTGAGATGGTTCAGCAGTCTAATGCATCTGCTTAGGAAAACTTAGGCAACTGCAGGGACTGAGGTTTGATCCCCAGGACCACATACTGTGCCAGCCTGACCCCAAGGACAGGCTGAGCTGGCCATAGTAAAAATAAAAAATAAATAAAAGATAAGGCATTTTCATTAAGTTGTCCAGAATGATCTTAAACTTTATCATCCTGCCTGAGCTTCCCAAGTAGCTGGGATTCCAGGTGGGCATTGTTATAATGAAGCCACCCGATTAGTCACTATTTCCAGTATCTCTGTAGTCCCCTGCCCTGTGGTTTGTTTCATGGTGAATTGTACTGGATGGTGACAGAATTATTCGGTGGCTGATATAGTAAGTCATAAAAGAGAATGACCTGTACACGTTAAGATACAGATGCCATTCTCTAGGCCCGCGATGGGCTCCAGGCACTTTTCAGTAGTTATGTGTGAAGGGCTTGTTAACATTACTTACTCTAGACCTGCAGAATGTCAGAGACTGTACTAAAGGAGTCACTGTTTGCAGAAGGTAGAGGTGGCTGGCAGAGGAGCCACAGCTTGAGATGGCGCTGGTCCTTATGTGATATGTTACGGGCAGTATCTGCAGCAGGGCAAGTCAAATGTGTGTGGGAAAGATGGGCAGGCAGAGTTCCTGCATTGGAACCTGCCACAAAGCCCCTGTTGGGAGCAGTGGGCTTCTGGAGGGCCGAGGGCTAATGGCATGGGTGTGGCTGGCCCAAGAGCTTGCAGATAGCTAGCTGTAAAGACAGGGAATGAAGGGGACTGCTTTTGGTGCACGGCTGCTTCCTGGGCAGGGATGGGACTGGGGTGCAGAGCTGAGAGTGCCCAAATTTACTCCATGGCTTACCACATTCCGATGTTACCTAGTTGCCATCTCTCTCCTGCTGGTGCCTTAGGTACCTTTACCATCAAAAGGGGGCTGGGCTGTAACTCAGCACAGTTTGGGTTCAGTCGTCAGTATAACCAAAAACATTTAATTATTGAACAAAAGTGTATCTACAGGCGTAACATGGCAAACTTCTGCAGCCTGAGGTCACCTGTGCTTGCAAGGCATGTTTCAAAGTATTCCTTTGAGAAGATCTGTGTTGCAAGCCCTTAGGACAAGGCAAGACCCTGCTGGCCCATCCCTAAGCCCAAGTTAACCTCGCTAGCTCTCAGATGGGCCACACTGTTCGTACAGCTGGGGGTAGGGGGCACAGCTGAGGTGGAAACCTTGGAGAGGTGGCTGGCCAACCCGAGGGGGTCCTGGAGTCAGCCCCTATCTCAGAAGAGCTGTAAGAAGGAGCAGGTGAGTCCTCAGATGAGGCAAGTGTGATTCCTCACTGTATCTGAAAGGGTGTGTGTGTGTGAATTTGAGACGAGGTATCCACGCATAGTTCAGGCTGGCCTTGGACTCAAAGGATCCTCCTGACTTATCCTCTGCAGTGCTGGGGCTACAGGCATTCACCACCATGCCTGGCTGAAACTCCAGTGCTTCTAAGCAGGGTACCCTGAGAATAGAACTGGGGGTACCTGTATGGGATTCCTTCAGAATGGCTTGAACAACCTGAAACCCCTGGCAGGAACTGGCCTCTCTACTTTTTTTTTTTTTTTTTCAGTACCAGGGATTGAACTCAGGAACCTGCGCTTGCCAGGCAGGCACTTATTCCACTGAGCTATCTCCCTAGCCCCTCCAATTTCTTCAGCAAACCTTAAGTCAAAATTATTTTAGAAATGTGCAAGGATATGAAAGGAATTAGAAAGCTTTCATCAGCCACAGTGGTGGACTTGTCTTCTATTTTTCAATAAGGGGATCTTTGCCTTTTGCAATGGCACCTTTGCTACCTGTTTGGAGTGGCTCTGCAGGGGGTTTGCTTTGTGCAGGGCCAAGGCCAGGTTCTGAGCATCACCGAATCCAACAGGTGACTCTGAAAGCTTTCCATGTTTCTACCAGCTGCATTTATTTCTCTTTGCCAGAGAAAGGCAAGTTCAAGTGCCCTCCAGCTTAAGCTCCAGGAGGAATGAGAAGGAACACAGCAAAGAGTTTATCAGCTAAAACCCCCTACTAGAAAGAAGAAATGAGACTGATATCAACGATTGGGTTTTTATGATTTATTGTGAAAAGTAAAACTGCAACTCAAGTTTGCCTACTGTACTCTGAAAGTTATGTTAAAACCATGATAAGTGAGCTGGGTTACTTCCAGTCAGTGAAAAAAAAGATGTTCCTAGTTAATTCAAACTGTACATGAAGATCCAGTGAAGTACTGATACAGATAAAAGGTTTGGAGACATGAAGATAACTTGGTAAAATCCAGCTAAAAGGAATAGCTAATGAGAGACTAAAGTGACAAAGAACATAAGCGTAGTGCATGGTATGCAATTTTTAAATTAGTAGACTTATTTTCAATTCTTTAAGAAACGAGTAAAAGTTTTTCTTAAGTCATCTATAGTGTCACTGATTAAAACCCCTTTGAAATAGAGATACAAGCACACATACACATGTATAAATAAAGGGGAAAAAAGCGTGTGACAGTTGTAGTTGATGACAGTATTAAAGCTACTTGAAATCATTAATACAATTTGACAAATATTTTATTACCAGAACTAAATATAAAGGCTATGCTTGGAACAAGGCAAAACACTGTACTGAGCTAGAGTTAAAATAGATACATGACAGATAGATAGATGATAATAGATAGATGACAGATAGATGATAGGTGATAGGTGATAGATGATAGATGGATAGATAGACAGATAGATAGATAGATAGATAGATAGATAGATAGATAGATAAATGATAGATACATGAGTGATCTGAAAGTTAGGGAGATTTCCAAGTAAGGTCCATTTGGGTCATGGTGGGATATAAAGCTCATACCTAGGTGGAGGGTCAAGGAGATATCTCAGTGCAATATGTGCTTGCCTGGTGAGCACAAGGTCCTGAGTTCAATCCCTGGTACTACAACAAACCAGTTAACAAAAAACAAATGACATTTGGATGGCTGGATCATCTAAGGATGACTATACACCACTAAAAAAGTACTTTAATTTTATTCACGGATAATTCAGGTGACTTTGAAATAATTAAAGCAGGGTAATAGTGTGGTTTGGTTTACATTTGCCAGACAATTTTCCATGGAGACTAAATTGTAAATGATCAAATGGGAGTTGTCCTTCATTCTTTTTATGTGAAATCCTAGTTAAGGTATTAGCACAGCAGTACAGGTGAGTGACAACAAGGACCTTAGACAGTGGAACACTAAGGACAGGGATGAAGAATTGCACCTGAGAGATGCTTAGCAATGTACATTGACAGAACTTACTGATCATGTCGTCCAGAAGGGTTGGAATTCATGCTGACATGTCTGCTGGCACCATCTAATCTAGTTCACTCTATAGCACTGTCACAGAATACATGGAAACCTATTTCTCAGAGCTTTGAAGGGTGGGGAGTCCAGGGTTGGCTGCTTTGCACATCTGGTGAGGGCTGATCATTCTCTCCTTCCAAGATGACAATTTGTTGCTCTGCTTTCTGACCCAGAAGAGCATGTGTCTCCACACGACAGAAGGTGGAAAGTACAGCAGCAACACTAGGCTGCGTCCCGGCCTCTTCCAGGAGGGCTTTAAGCTCAAGCATAAGAGTGAAACCCTGAGAGCATCGTCATCTTCAAACACTGCGCTCAAAAATATCTTAGTGGCATTGCTTGAATTTTGCAGAAGATAGGCTGAAGTGATGGCAGTATGACACTACAATTAGGAGAAACGAGGATGAAATTTTTACATCTATTAGGAAGAAAACATCATGACACAGAGGTAGACTTACCTCTAAGTGAGAGCTATTCCTCCTAAATCACCTTTGGTTCACTCTGTGGACCAGAAGAGGTCTTCCTATGGAAAAGCACTTACCTAGCCTGAGAAGCTCAAGGGTCAAAGATGTTCTCTTCCAGTGGTCAGATTGTGGACCGTGTGTAGCATGCAGGACTTTTCACGGCTTTTTGTCTCTCCATCGGAAGAAAATGAAAATAAATGCACAGCTCTGTGCAGGACTGTAGTGCTTCAGGACGACAATGTGAAGTCAGATTGCCATATCTCTGGATTCTCAATCTGCGAATCCAATCAGATCAAAATATTTGAAATACATTGTTATCTGTACTGTACATGTACCATGTTCTTGTCATTACTCCTTAAACAATACAGTATAGCGGCGATTTACATAACATTTGCCTTACAAATATAATTTAGAGATGATTTAAGGGATACAGGTGTGTACAGATGGACTACATGCAGTTGCTACGTCACTTCATACAAAAAGTATTTAATATCTGCAGATATTTCCCTTGGGCATTTCTGCAACTAATCTATGATAAAAACTGAGAGATGATTATGAGTGGTATTTATGATCATGGACACAAATATGAATTAAAATTAAAATTTAATTTTCCCTAGAATTGAAAATTTGTTGTCAGCAGTTAAGGAATGTTCCCAGAAATAACTGTAGGAGCCTATTCAATAAAATGCAGTATTCTTTAACTTCTGACTTTATTAAAAGAGGATGATACTTTAATATACAAGATTGTTTCTTCAGCGATACCTGATTGGCGTGTATCATTGAGAAGAATGTGACCAGAAGTCCAGTAAGTTTTAACGTTATGAACGTAAGTGATTTTTTCAGTTTAACTGAAATAAGAAGGGAACCACTGACGCATTGGCTAAGGTTCGCCATCATTGCCCATTCGAGAAACGCAAATCGACACAACACCGGGATTTCCTCTCACTCTAGATGAAACGCTGTCATCAGGAAGTCAGCCGATGGCAAATGCTGGAGAGGCTGTGGGGAAAAGGGGCTGCACTGCTGCTGGGAGCGCGGACAGTGCAACCACTGTGGCTGTCAGCGCGGGGACGACGCAGTGAAGACTTGACGCAGACGTCCAGTTCAACCCAGCTAATCCCCTCCTGGGTATTTTTCCAGAGAAACTGAAAACATCACAGCACAGCAGAACATGCACGCCCATGTTTATAGCAGCACAATTTCTGATAGGTAAATCCCGGGAACAACTTAAATGCGCATCAAATGAGGAAATGATGACACTGATGTGGAATTTTAATGCAATATGGTATGACTGAGGTATAAAATGATAAACTGGTGGCCTTAATAGTGCAACTAGCGACCATACTCATAAGTGAAATACTATAATCCTTTGCTATTCTGCAGTTTGATTTTTGAAGACTCACTGTTTCACGGGTTTTCAAAAAACGTCACTCCAAATTATTTATCGTGGATTTTTTGCTATATGGAGAGATTTTGTACTACTGTATATTACACATATGTTGTTAAAATTACTTAAGTTTGAGTTTAAAATGGTTAAGAACATTAGAAATATTTTTTAAAGTGGGAAAAGTTTATAATAGTGTGAGAAGGACTTATGAAGCCTCACCATAGATAAAAATACAAAATTAAATATACTGGCACTAGTTAGCTGTATTCTTTGTTTGTTTGTTTGTTTGTTTAATTTCCTTCGTGTCAGAGAAATGCAAGCTGTTTCCAGTTGTGGGGCCCTGTCTCTGTCCTCAGGAGCCCCAGAACCCCTGCTGCTCTGACCCCCTTTCCTTCTCCGTAGCTGCTCCCTCGCCCTCTCTCCCTTCATGTTGTCACCAAGTTTCTGCCTGTGTCCAGTGCACGGCCATTTGCTTCTTCATTCTCACTAACCTTTGCCCTAGTGCCTCACCACCTCCTGCTCCTCTTCCACCACCTCCTCCTCCTCCT
>PVJA010037289.1:0-20545 GCA_004027025.1 Myocastor coypus
TGGGTGGGGGAAGATGGATGGATGGATGAGTGGCTGGGTGGATGGGTGGCTGGCTGGCTGGATGGGTGGATGGATGGATAGATGGGTGAATGGATGGATGGGTAAGTGGATAGATAGGTGAGTGGATGCACAGGAATTGCTACCCAAGCCTCTGTGCTGTTATTCTTTTACAGTGCTTTAGATTTTTACCTCCAAAAGGCATCTTAGTCGGCAGAGATATTTATATGAATTTTTGAACTTAAAGCAGTACTTGCAACATTACTTCCTAATAGAGGCTTAAGTATTCCTTTTCAGAGTATTTATGTGAAAAAATGTTAAATATCTCAATAGTTGTTGATTACTATATAAAATAACATTATCTTAAATATATTACATTAAATACAAGCAACTATTAAAATTTATTTTCATTTGTTTGTTTCACAAAAAAAGAAAGTATTCCTTCTCAATTCTAAATTGCTTTGCTACAATTCTGTGATGCTTGCCACTCACTTAAATACTCAAAGACAATCTCTTATTTTAGGAATTCAAATGGACAGCACCGATTTCACAGACACCTGGCCTCACAGGTGCAATGTGTCTGAAAGTATCCTAACCTTCCTTTACACTTCCTTAATCACTCCTTTCCAACCCATTAAGAATTTTTTAAATATCCATGTGGCTCACATTTTGAGTCTCCAGACTACTAAGCACAGCTTAGTACATTTGATAGTCTAATATGAAGCCAAATTTTAAAAACTTTATGTAGTACTTGATATTCACAAGAGATTTCTAGGAAATTTTCCTTTCAGAACAGCAGCACAGTAGCTTTGCTGTCCTGTCTTCCAATGCTTAAATTCTATTCCTGAAAAAATATACTTTGCAAAGTATTACTTGAGAGAATATTAATATTATTACAAAATATTACACTAACATTTCCTAACATACACGAGGCACATTATAAGCAGTTTTATGTAATTTATCTTGGTTGTTGTCCAAAACAACTTTATGAAATATATATATGAAAAGTGAATGGATCTTCCAAGACCATGCTTTCAGTAAATTTAAGGTCTGGATCGGTGACTTGGGCATCTTGGCATTATGTTCAGTGAAGTAATAGTGGGAAATCATCAGATAACGTTCATCCTTTTCTTCTTCACAGGGATTTTTTTATGCAGGTTCATTTCACATCAAGTCTAAACTTCTTAAGTCTTTCTCCTATGGGTAACAGCAAAAGTAATAAGGTTCCTCTCCCAAACAGAACATCCTATCAGTCGTTGCTTACTCTGTACTGAAAAATCCACTACTGTTTGCCCCAGAGGAACCTGGGTAGCCACCAGGTTTGTATTTCACACATGGTGGTCTCAATCCATGGTTGTGAGTCCCATGTTGGGCTATCCCAGTGTTCTACCACTTCCAGTAGAACCGAACCTTGAAAATCAGAACTCAGTTTTCTGTCTCCTGAAAATAAAAATGTTTAAGGATTTCATGAACTTTCCATACATGTATCTTCAAGACTACTGGCGTTCCTTCCCTTTTATTAACTTTTGTCTGTGCACAGCCTCCCAGGATGCTGAGATTGGAGGCATGTACCATGATGCCTGGCTTCCCTTTACCAATGTCAAATACTCGCATGTCACAATTCAGCCTAGACTAAAAATATTTTCAGCATGAGGTTCAGCTTTGGGGAATTACGAGGAGCCCTCTCTGACTCAGTGGGATGGTAGTTAGGGAAGGGGAAGAATGCTGGATGTAACAGTGTATGCTTGTAGTCCTACCATTTAGGAGGCTGAGGCAGGAGGATCATTGAAAGTCCAAGGCCAGCCTCAACTACATAGTGAGACCCTGTCTAAGGATAGCAAAAAAAAAAAAAAAAAAAAAAAAAAAAAAAAAAAAAAAAAAAAAAAAAAAAAAGGTGTGGTTAGGCACTCCTGGTTTCTTTTCCCCATACTTAGCTACCATTTATGTATGACAAGTAGTTGCAAACTCAGCCAGGGAAGCCGCAAAGAGTTTGAGCTTTCTACTTAAAAGTGTGGATAGTCACAGATTCATTGGCACCACATGTCAACATGAAAAACTATGTTGTAATTACAGCATTGAATTCAGGAGGAAAACATGCTCCAAGATAGGATATTTACCAAAATGTTAACTGTAAAACTTATGGATAGATTAAGGTAAGAATTTTCTTTTATTTAGTTTTTCTTTGTTAATATGCATTTCTTTATTTTATAGAATAGGTAAGTGTCCTATTTATAACATAAAAATGAAAGGACAGGGGCTGGTGAGATAGCTCAGTAGCTTAAGTCCCTGCCCAGTAAGTGCAAGGTCCTGAATTTGATTTCTAGTACCAATAATTTAAAAAAAGGGACAACATATTGGGCTAGGATTTATTTCTTTGATATAAGACTAGAAGTACATATACCATGGACTTAGAATCAGAAAGCCTATGTCCAACTTTTGCTCTACCACTCACCAGGTAATTGACTTTGGCCAACCAAAAAAGTCCCTAGACTTTATCATTATAGTAATCTTTACTATGAAGATACAGCCACTTCTGTTTCTATCTTATAGAGTACCCATGGTTACCAATGAAGTAAAATGTTAAAAGTTGACAAATCCACCCTGCACATGTAGAATAAACTTTTGTCAATAGCAATTAACACCAGGAATCAATCTCATGACCTTCCTTGCTTATGTCTTCTGCATTCTCAACTCCTATAGTTTTGTTTTAGAAGAATAACTTAAATACAAAATTCATTTGGAAGAGTTAAAAAAATTAATGTTTATTGAAAATGTTAATGTTTAAGTGTTTGATCAGTCTTATATACCTATGTCTATTGGTCTATAATGATTTGATGATGAAAATATGCAATGCAACCATTGTTAATTTTTTCTTGTTTTAAAATTCAGTACTATTAGCCGGGCGTGGTGGCTCACGCCTGTAATCCCAGCACTCGGGAGGCTGAGGCAGGAGGATTGGTGCAAGTTCGAGACCAGCCTGGGCTACAAAAGTGAGCTCAAGGCCAGCCTCAACTGCATGGCGAGACCCTGTCTCAAAAAGACAAAAAAATAAAATAAAATAAAATAAAATAAAATAAATAAATAAATAAAAATAAAAATAAAATTCAGTACTATATGTACTCTTACCTGTTACTGTTTTTTTTTTCTATTTTTGTTTCTGCTATTTTTTACTCTTAAAAATAATAATAAAAATAACAGTAATTAACATTACTGACCTCGAAGAACAAAGACAGTAACAACTGGATGCTTTGCAAGTGTCAAGTGGATTTTCCCCTCCCAGGCCTAGGGCAGGTTGTACTGTCCTGCCCATTTCATCTAAGGCTGCAATCTCCAATCTTTTTTGGCACCTGAGGCTGGTTTTGTGAAAGACAATTTTTCTACAGACAGGCTCAAGGTGTTTTGAGGTGATTTGTACAAAACATTTAGATTTAGTTATAAATTACATCTATCGTGCTCTTCATTTCCCTGATTGCACTGCGCACTTTATTTCCAAGAGCATTAAATCCCATTCTCGCTGAGCACACTGTGCAGATGCCTTCGTGTGCACTTCGTGGTAGGGTCAGTGCTCCTAGGAGCATTGCTGTGAAGGCCAGCCTACCTGGAGGTGGAGCTCAGGCAGCAAGGCTAGTGATGGCATGGAGCGGCTTTAAGTACAGATGAAGCTTTGCTTACCAAGTGGTGTAGAGATCAGGACCGAGCATCTTAAGTAGAGAACAATAAAGCCCAAGGACAGCTGTAGGGGGTTACTTGGGGGTTCCTGAAACTTGGATTCAAGGAGGTAGATAACTGTTTATTCTAATGGCTCCTTGATTGTTGTCTCTTCCCTTGCTTGGGATGTTACTGGTTGTCTCCTCTCCTGCTTGAAATGTTTTCAATTAGCATTTGTACTAACCTAATGTTATATAAATGGTAAAAGAGGTAGTGATCTCTAGTCTGCTTTCCCCAAAGCAGTTATGCAAATTCCTTAGCCTGTCCTTGAATACTCAATAAAAGTAATATCCTTCGGTGGGTCGGGACTCACTTCAAGAGAGACAGATCTCAGTGAGTCCTCTGAGCTAACTTCATCGGATATTCTCATCTTTTCTTTTGGCACCGACATAGAACATTACAACAAAGTGACTTCCTATTTTGGGGAGAAAGACCCTGATGCTGGGGACACAGAGGCTTAGAGTGGTCCTGTACTTTGTGTAAAGTTACATAGCCCTTGGTGCCAAGGGTGGGGCACAGGGTGTCTGCCTCTACAGTGTGGAGGCGTGATCATTTTCACATGGTGCATCTGGGTAGGAGCTGCATGGGGTCCCATGCTGAGTGCTCCCTGCAGTGCACCTGGAGACCTGCCCTGGAACAAAGGATCTGATCCCTAGTGAACCAGGTCTTCTGACGCTACTCTTAAGGCAGGAGTCACGCTAAAAAAAGCTGGGCTGGTTCTGGGAGGTCACAAGTGAGTGACCCTAGCCTGGAAAAAACAAGTGTCTCAATGACCTGCAGTCAGATTCTAAAAGTAGCTTTGCAACAAATGCCTAAAATCAACTAAGTCCAAGTGACAGTCAGTGCCCCACCACCACCATCGTTAACAATGCTAACACACTACTTGGGTATAGCAGGATTTTTAGGAATGATTGCTCAAAAAAGTGATCCCTTCTCTGGAATTTGGGTTAAAGTTTTGTCTAAATAACGGGTTGCTCTGAAATTCAAGGCCTGTGCTTTTTCATCCTAAGGAAAGATTTATAAAATGTCTCAATAATCAGTAAGTACAGAGGAAACTGGTGGAAGTTTGATAGGATTTGGTTTTAGTTTAAGTGGTTTTGAAGCATCAGGTAGTTATGAATTCACCCACCAACTTCAGGAAACACTGCAGAGACCTTTTTCTAGGTACCTTGTAAAACATTATGAACATGTCCAAGACACAAAGTAAAAAAAAAATTAATATCAATGAAAAGAAAAACAATTATTTGAAACTTTACTTATTTATCCTTTTTTGAAGGTGCTACCAATTCTTACGGTCTTGTGACTTTTGCCCCCACACAAGCCCTCTGGAGTTTCAGCATGCCAGCTGTGTGCCCATCTCCAGGGGCACCGCGACTTACCATGTGTTTGTTCTGCACTTTGGCCATGCCCTTCTGCTCTTCCAAAGCATTCAGAGTAATTTTCAGTTCCTCCAGTTCTTCTTTTAACAGGTTTGTTCTCATAATAGCTTGTTGAGCGCTGTGGGGGTGGGGCCGGACAATGCACAAAACCTCAGATGTAACCGTCAAAGAGACCCAGGAGAGCCAAAGACTATTTTGGGGCCCTAAACGGAAAACCACCAAAGGCTTAAACCAGCTGAGCGCAGTAATGAACACTATCTGCTCATCGTTCAATCCCCAGGAAAGGTAGGAATTTGGAAGGAGTGCAGTTAGGTGAAGGAAAATATAAGCAAAACAACTGTATTCTTGAAGCTAAAGATTTGGAGAATCCCTTTGAAATCCATCATTGAGAATTTTTTTTTAAATGTATTTAGTACAGGGCATACAGGGTCTCACTACACAAGTTGGAATTGTTGTGATCCTCCTGTTTTCAGCCTCCCAAGCACTGGGATTATAGGCTCATGCCACCACGCCCAGTCTCAGTTATTACCTTAGCACAGCCTAGGGACAGGGTTGTTATGGCACAGTGGGGATCAAACCCCAGTCTCTGCTGAAGCAGGCACTTTAATTAACTAAGCTATCAGGCCAGTGCTCTAATGGAGTGATTTCTTACTTCCTAATAAAGAATATCATTTATCAAAAATGTGCTAATAGGCTGGGCGTGGGCATGGTGGTGCATGCCTGTAATCCCAGCACTTGGGAGGCCAGGGAGGAGGATCAGTGTGAGTTCGAGACCAGCCTGGGCTACAAAAATGAGCTCAAGGCCAGCCAAAACTGCATAGTGAGACCCTGTCTCAAAGAGACATACATACATACATACATAAATAAATAAATAAATAGTGCTAATAGCATCTGGCCCAGCCATAAAGCAATATGCTTCCCAATAATCTTAATTTTAACAATAAATGGAGGATACTTTCCATCTTAAAAGCATGTGTCCCATCGACTGGAATTAATACCTTAACAGAAAAAAAAGGGCAACTTTTCAGTGATTCAGGGAATACTTTTAGAAAATACACTGGAAACGACTCCCTGTGATTCTTTAAATAAAAGCAAGTTATGAATCATGATGATAAATAAGAAACCTATCACTGGCTATCTGTCATGACATAGGAACTATCAGTGTAAATTTTATGAGTATTTATTAAATCATACTATATTCCAGGTTCTGTAGCCATTATGGAGGCTACAGTGGAAGACAATGGAGATAAGATCTTCAATACACTACTGGTGGAGGTTAACAGCTTACTAAACCATTACCAACAAAAAATAATTTCTCAACAAATAATGATCAAGAGTCTGTATGTGGCATAGTTTATAAAGGATTCTATTATGGCATTGTTTATGATAGTAATGAATCAGGAATAACCTAAGTGCCAACCAGCTGGAAAGTGATTCAATGAGTTTTGACAATTCAAGTCATGGAATAAACTATTTGTATCTCATAGATCATAAGCTGCTATTTGCAGGCCTCAAGGATAGTATAGCTTTTTCATCATTAAGGAATTACACACTGTTTGTGCAACAAATTTTTTACCTCTACACCGTGCCAGGCATTGTGTTAGGCACCAAAGGGAAATGTATACTCAGTCAAGTCCAAGTTCCTCTTTCAGAGTGTGGAGCCCAATGGGATAGGGATAACTATAGCACAGAGCAATAGGAGCCAAGTTTGGAGTGGATCTAAGTTCTGTGGGCACCCGATCAAAAGCAGGCGACTCGGCGATAAGAGTGCACATCTGAGCAACGGCCAGCAAGGGTCTGCGCAGTCATGCTGCAGTGTCCAGCGGACGGTGGCAGGCAGAGGCAGAGGAGCACAAGCCCAGCAGGAGACGTCTCATCTACCATAAACCCCAAGAAGAAATTCAGAGCTTGGCGTGCATAGGGCACACTCTTGTAATTGCCGTACTTGGGAGGCTGAGCCAGGAGGATCCTTGGGAGTTCAAAACCACCTGGGCTAGGGCCAGCCAGATAGCTCAGCAGATTAAAGCGCCTGCTTAGGCAGAGCACAGAGGCTGGCATTCAATCCCTGGTGTGCCGGCCAGGAGATGGCGATTGAGATTGGGCGTGGTGGTGCATGTCTGTAATGCCAGCACTTGGGGGGCTAAAAACAGGAGAATCACTGAGTCTGACCTGTGTAGCAAGATCCTGTAGACACTGTACTAAATATATAAAGAAAAAGAGAAAAAGAAAGACCATCTGGGCTATCCAACGAGCACAAGACCAGTGTCCACTGCACAGTGAGAGACCATCTCAAAAAATAGGGAAGAAAATAAAGAAGAAAGAAAAAACAAATAAGCTTAGAGCTTGCCCTGAATGCAAGAGCGCTTCATCCAAGTCTGGCATCTGCCAGGAGCATTCCTGCCAGCATGGCACACGTTTGGAAGCCTAAGCTCGAGCCTGCTGCCGTGATCCAGATGAAAAGCGGTGCTGATGTGCATTAAAGAGGAGACAGAGAGTGGGAGGGAAGAAGGCGATCTATGGAGAGACGCCCAGGAGCTGAATTTCACATGACTTGTAGAGCAGACAGTTTCCGGCTTGTAGACAGGTGGGGAAGGCAGTGCAATTATACATTCCATCGCCATCAAAGGTCCAGAAAAAGCAAGAGACAGAATGTAGACCAGTAGTTACCAGGGGCTAGGGGAAGAAGAGAGAAAAAAATTAGAACCAACTGGAAATGCTGCAAGGCTTATTCTTAGAAGGATGAAAATGTTTTGGAATTGGATAGCGGTGATGATTGCCTGGCCTTCTGAATCTACTAAGAAACAGCGGATTTATACATTTCAAGTACGAATTGTATGCTAAGCAAATACCCTATTAAGAACTGATGAAAGGGTAAAGCCATAGCTCACCTTTTCAGTTGCAGACGCAGCTTGGCACAGGGCTCCGTTCACCGGCTGTTGGCTTCTTCCAGGGAGTCCATTGCCAGTTTGATTGAGCTTGAGGTTTTCCTCCTCCGGGTTCTGTTGGTTGGAATGTAGGTGTGCCCTGAACAGGATGACGTCAGACACGTCTCTGGAGGAGGAGGAAGGATGAATGAGGATCAGCTTCACTATCGCTAATCCCTTCCAACCCAACTAAAGCATATGGCGAAATTTCAAAAGGATTAGATATTCTTATTCGAATTTAGGAAGCTTTCTACTCTATCCTTGTCCTTATCCTAAATGTAATATTGATATACAATGATTTTTTTTTCAAATGTGTACTATACACAGTAATAGCAAGGGGCTGGGGAGATAGCTCCGAGGCACAAGTGCCTGCTGGGCAAGTGCAAGGTCGTGAGTTCGAACCCTGGTCCCACAAAAAAAAAAAAAAAAAAAAAACCCACAGTAATAGCAAAGATGTTCCCAACTTGGCCAGACAGTCAGCATTTGCCACTCATGAAATTTATTTTGACAGGGCTTGTTTTTTAAAATTCTTCCCCACTTCTCTCCCAACCTTTGCCTCATCCTACCCTCGTTTCTACCTGGGTGATAAAAGGACCCCCTGAACTACACAGTAATCCCTGTCTCAGCCCTGGAAAATACAAGGTCCTGAATTCCAAAATAAAGCTCCCCAACTAAGTAGATAGGCTACTTATTCAGGCAAGAGATGGTGGCTGGCTTCAACAGGACATCACTCGGGACCCAACTTCTCCAGCTTTAGAGGGGCAGCCTGTGGCACACAATCCACACTCATCTTCCTTGCACCTGACCTATGCTCAAAACCCCTGAGAAAGTCTGGACTGCATGTCCCGTGGTGAGCCAGACTTGGACCTGCTCCTTCCTGTCTTTTCTTAGTCTGTGGCATGGACTGGGCTCAGGGCTCCTTCTCTGTGTTTTTGTTTAGATCAAATAAGAGGAAAACAGAATAGCTTCTCTGAGATAGTCCAAGCTCACACACTTAGCAGAACATAGAATCTCCCATTCAAGTTTACAGCAGTCCACTAAAGAAGCACCTTGAGAAATGAATCCCCCAGGTGATAACCTTCCTTCAAAAAGAACTTCTTTTTGACAGGAAACACAGAAAGTCAAGGAGGGAGAGCAGCTTCCTGAGTGGACAAGCAGTAACTTTCAGATTGCTGAACTTACAAGAACTCGCACTCCTGAGGAAACTGGTCCTGATGCCAAGGGTATAAAACAGTTAAAATGTTAATGGTCATTGTGTTAGCCCCACCATTACAAAAAGAAAAAAGTGAGTTAAATGACTGTAAGCAAAATGTTGATCTCCTCAAGCACTGTGCTACAAATCTGTAAGGTCAGCACGCTGGGTGGCAGAGGCAGGAAGATTACAAATTCAAGCTCAGCTTGGGCAACGTGTGACTAACCAAAATCCTATATTTAGAACAAATGATTTAAAAAGAGCTGAGGCTATACCCCAGTGTAAAGGCCCTTCAATGCCAGAAATATTTAAAAATAAGCAAACAAGGCCAGCTAGGTAGCTCCGCTGATCAAAATGCCCACTTAGGCAGACACAGGGACTGGAGTTCATTCCCTTGTATGCTGTACAGGCCCCAACTCCGGGGTGTGCTGAGATGTTAAGACTGGGTGTGGTGTGCAAAACTATAATCCCAGAACTTAGGAGGCTGAAAATAGGCAGATCGCTGCATATCTGATCTGTGTAGTGAGACTCCATAGACCCTGCAGGCTCTGTACTAAATACATTTTAGAAATAAATAAGTGAACCTATGAAAAAAAAGAAAATAAGCTAAGTGCTTAAGAACACTTTACTAGCAAGAACACTTGCAGGAGCCCCTGAGACACCACTGCACCCGAAGCCTCAAAGCTCCCTGCGGCAGGATCTGCTAGGTCTGTGGTCATCTTTACTGAAACACACACAAGAGAAGTTCATGAAAAGTTTATTTTCTCAGAACCACAAGAAAGCAGCACAGCAATCCTAAAGAAACAGGTGCCTACTCGGCCCACCTGAGTTTATGCTGTCCTGCTTTTCAAAAACAGAATCTTTAGCAATTCCACAGAATCTGCTTCTCACTCCAAAACAAAACCAGTGAACTTCTCAACCATGCTAAAGTTCAGTTGATGGTTTAATGATGGGCTCTGTAGTTTCCTCCTCAGTTACAGCATTTCTTTCTGAATTCTAAAGCCATTTGTTCATTCAAGAAGTATTTAGAGACTTAGACTATACTTAGGCTGACAGAAAAGAAAGAGATATTGCCGCCACACTCTTCAACTTTTTATCAAATATAGAACAGCATGCATGCAAAGACAGACAGGTGTTGGCGCATGGCAGCACGAGGTCAGGGGGTGAGGGTCTCTGGGATGAGGACAGTGACACAGCTTGGAGCAAAACCAGGGTCTACAGAGGTGGCAAGGCAGTGGGCCTTAATGGGGGCAGGGGAAGAACTGTGAGTTCAAGACCACCCTGGACCACAAAGTGAACTCAAGACCAACCTAAGCTCTGTCTCAAAAAGACAAAGTAAGGCCTGCCAGATAGTTCAGTGGACTAAAGCACCTGCTTAAGCAGAGTGCCGTGATTGGGATTCGATCCCCAGCATGCTGTGCTGGGCCTACCCCTGGGGATGCAGGCGTAGAGGTGCGTGCCTGTAATCCCAGCACTTGAGAGGCTGGAAACAGGAGAATCCCTAGGATTCCAACCTGTTTAGTGAGACCCTGTAGACCTTGAACTAAATACATAAAAATAACTACATAAGCCCATAGCATTCCAGCTCCCCAAACAAACTCAGCACCATTTATGAATTGCTGCTCTTATATGTACTGAGACCTCCCACCCCTTTTCCTTTCCTTAAAATGCATTGTAAACAATAATTTTGCTAGCTGGGCGTGGTGGCGCACACCTGTAATCCCAGCACTTGGGAGGCTGAGGCAGGAGGATTGGTGAGAGTTCGAGACCAGCCTGGCCTACAAAAGTGAGCTCAAGGCCAGCCTCAACTGCATAGCAAGACCCTGTCTCAAAAAGACAAAAAAATAATAATAATAATAATAATAATAATTTTGCTTTTGCCCTCACTGAGTCTAAATTATTCATATTGTTAGTATATGATTTATTACATAATCAAACTTAAAAATGCTAGAAAGTTCATGGATGGAGATGACTAAAATCACCAGGCAGAGATAACCATTGGGGGATTTGTTCTTCCAAATTTTTCTCTGCATATTTCTCTTTTTTGACAAAAATGGGACTATGCAGCATAGACAGAGCTATAGTTAATTATTCAGAATAAGTGACTATGTATGTTTCTGTGGTCAAAATTTAATCCAATAGTAATTTCACATGACAATTTAAGATACCAGAATATGGAAGTAAATACTATGAATTATTCGCCCACTCCATTTGTAAATATTTAGTTTGTATTTATCCCTAATATGTATAAATATTAGATTGTATCTATCCCTTTTGTAAATAACCTCTTAATATATTCAGTATTAAAACATATTAATTTTATCCCAATTATATGACCAATGCAAAGAGATTATGTATTTTTTAAGGATCTGATATATAAATTGATGTTTTTATTTTGTACAGGGTCTCACTAAGGAACTCAGACTCATAGTGATCCTCCTATCTCAGCCTCTGCAGTGTTGGTATTACAGGTGTGAGCCAGCACACCCGGTTTTGATGCTGGCATAGTATACCTTGGGTTCTGGGGCCAACATAGCATAGGGTACTGGGGACTAAACCCAAGTCCTTGGACTTGCCAGGCAGGTGCTTAGACCACTGAGCTATCTCCCCTGTTCTATTCTTTTTTTTTTTTGAGTCAGGATCTCACCTTGTAGCTCAGGCTGGCCTCAAACTCACAAGGATGCCCTTGCCTCAGCCTCTCAAGTGCTACGATTGAAGGCATGCACCACACCTGCCTTAAATTGGTCTGTAAAAATCTTGCCCTGGGCCCAACAGCCTGCTGGCCCCCCACAATGGATTATTAAAGCGCACACCTGAAAGACATTCCACAAGGACTTGGTTACCATTTGGATCTACAGGAAGCCATCCAGTCCTTCATAGCAGCCTGGAAAGCATCCAGATCCACTGGGGGCTCTGCCTTTTCAGGGTCTAGCATGGTCCACCATTCCTCGAGGCCACTGTCTTCCAAATCCTGGCCACTTGGTTGTTTTAGGTAATTACTATTTTTGCCCATTCCTACTGAGCCTTTGGAGGAAGAAAGGAAAATTAGTTTTGAAAGGTGGAAAGAGATGGGATTTTTCATGAGTGAGTTTCTGCAATCTTTCAGGACACCTGGGCCCTCGAAGTATGCCATGTAATGCTTGCAGCCTGCTGAGCTGCCAGAGAGTGGGGGTGGGGGTGGGAGGTAGGGGGACCACTGGCCTCAGGTTGGGGTTTAGTCAGCATCAAATCTGGACACCATTTCTATTACTATTACTATATAGGAATGACTCAGATTACATTAATGACCAACCCGCCAATCTTCTTTAAGCATAAAACCTAAGGGGGAAAAGGGCCGGCTGCTGACAAGACAGGGAAAAGAAGAAGACTGATAAGCAGATGCAAGGCTGAAGACTTATCTCAAAGAAGCATAGACCAGGATCTGGGAGGCGATTGCTAGCCTTGTCATTGTAAGGGGACAGTAATTGTAAAAAGAATAAGTTTCCCTTAATGCAAACTAATGCATTACTTAGATGTAATAAGTGTTAAAAAGGAAAATATAAGTCATAATGTAATTACTTAGATTATTTATTCCTTACGTGTAGAATAGAAAAACAAACCCTAGAAAGCCACCAAGAATCCCTTCATGTCCTTCTCCTTCCCTGAGGCTCTAAATTCTCCGTCATATACCTCAAAACTGGAATGTGATGTTCTCCCATAATGGCTAATTCTGTGTAACAGTGTGACTGGGCAAGATGCCCAGATATCTGATTAACACTATTAGAGTTTGAATGACAGTGTTTCATGGACAACATTATGTTCTATTCTGTGGGCTGAGGAAATCAGCTATCTCTGCACAGTGTGGGTGAGCCTTGTCTAGTCCACTAAAGGCCTTACCAGCACCAAAGAGCTAACAGAAAGAGAGAGGGCATCTTCCCTGGCTACCTCTGAATCAGGGCGCTGTCTTTTTCTCTGCCTTTGTATTGAAGTAAAATGTTAGATCTTCTATACGTTCAAGTCCACCAGCATTCACACTGGAAATATACCATCAGCTGTCTTGTGCTTGGGCCTTCAAAGTGGGACCTGAACAAAGTCTCTCATCCCTTGAGTAGCCAACCTATGGATTCACCATGCAGATCTTGGGTCTTATGGGTCTCTGCCATTGCATATGACCCAGTGCCTGATAATAAATCGTACACACATATAGTTATTTTCATTAGTGAAATAATTCTCTAAGTTCTGTCAAAGCAAAGAGGCTTTCTAGAATAAAGATTTCCCAAGCAGCCTAAACTTGCAAATAATTGCTTCAACTAGGCTCATGTGGTATAATTTATAACAGAGAAAAAGCAATGTCCTTTTGAGATGGGTTAAATACATGATGTTACATCCAGTAGACCCAGTAGATTACAATAAAATTTGTTTAGTACTTGGGAGGGCAGGATGGCTGGCTGGAGACACCCAGAATGCAAAGCAACAGGTGTAAGCTTCACAGTGAGGGTGAGTGATTGTGGGAAAATAGTCAGAGAGTAAGTAGAACCTCGTAAGAGTTAGAGACCTGGGACAAGAGACCAGAGAGAAAAACAAAGCACCGTAGCACCTGCCCCACTTGCTCCACAGGCAGCAGAAGGCGAGGCTGCCCTTTGCAGGGTGAGGGAAAGGGTGCCAACAAGCTCTGTCTATCCTGATACAGGACAGTTTCACATTCCACGCAAGCTTGAAGCTCACTTAGACAAATAATGTGAAAGCCCCATAGTATCCTGGATATGGGAAGGGGCTCACTTCATCTCCCAGTAAACCTCCAGGATGACAGCCATGGCTCTGAAGCCCCTGCACGTTCCTATCTCTGCAAGCCCCCAGACACATGATGGCACTGCCTCAGCAAGTAGTTGCCCTGTGAACTCAACTTGGGTGAGGGAGTGATTCTAAGCCAAGCCCACTGTGTATCCTCTCCAGTGGGGCCTGGGTACCAAGACATGGGGGCAACCGGAAGTTGCTGTCCTCAAGAACCTGAGATCAAAGAGTTTGCACTCTGGGCCCAAGGGCATGCCAGGCCTGGTCAGCTCAGGTCAGTGCCAAGGCTGAGGGCAGCACCTATGCTTTTCCTGCCACTCCTCCCTATGCCACGTTCAGCTGCCTGTTACAAACTGGGTGGACACTGGCTTCTGCTGCCGCCCTGCCCAAGGGGTTGCAGAGGATGACCTTAGTGACTCCATGCCTCCAACTCTCCTACCTCCCGAGGTGCATAAAGCCAATGGAGGTCCAGAGAACTGTGCTTGGCTCTGGCAGAGGTCCGGCTCACTGCTAGGCACCGCCACCAATGCAGCAAAGAGGAGCACCACTGTTGCCACTGCTACCCCACCCAACAGCTCTGATGGCTCCACCCCTACTGCTTTTCTGGGCATATGCTACCAGAAGTGGGCATAAGCACCACAGAGGGAATGCTCGGTTCGCATCCCCACCCCTTCCCAGGCAACTGGGCCCACATCGCAACCTGGTTGGAGGACAAGAGCTTCGAGCCCCTGGCCACCACTGGTGCAGCCGGTGCCAGAGACCTTATGGACCACTGAGCTGATATCAGCAGTGTCTGAGGAAACTCTTGTCACCAGATAGGGGCCACTGCTCCCAGTAGAGTAGCTACCTGGAAAATGCCTCATGCATGCTATTGTCTGCATCACACCTACCAAAACTGCTGAAGTGTCCCAAGTCATGTGGGACCCAGGAGACAGTGGGTCTCTCCATCGTTACCACAGTATGCTCTGTGCCTGAAGTCATTAATCATGGCCAAAGAAGTGATAGCAAGATACTCATAAGAATGCCATCCTAAGCCGGGCGTGGTGGCGCACGCCTGTAATCCCAGCACTCGGGAGGCTGAGGCAGGAGGATCAGTGAGAGTTCGAGACCAGCCTGGGCTACAAAATTGAGCTCAAGGCCAGCCTGAACTGTACAGTGAGACCCTGTCTCAAAAAGACAAAAAAAAAAGAATGCCATCCTAGCCAGATGTAGCTCTGCATGCCTGTAATCCCAGCACTTGGGAGGCTGATGCAAGAGGACCACTATGAGTGTGAAGCCAGTCTGAATTACATAGTGAGTTGGAGGAGGCCAGCCTCAACTACATAGCCAGCCGCTATCTCCAGAAAGGAAAAGTGGTAGAAATATCTTCTCTACCCATTGTACAAATCTCAACACAGAAATCCAGGACTATGAAAAATAAGGCATTATACCTCTAAAAGAATATAACTTTTATATTTATAGGTTCCAAAAAACAAAAAGATAAAATATTGTTTAAAAAATGTTAAAGAATGACTATTAAAAATTTCAATGAAAGCTGAGCGTGGTGGTGCACGCCTGTAATTCCAGCACTTGGGAGGCTGAGGCAAGAGGACCAGTGTGAGTTTGAGACCAGCCTGGGCTTCAAAAGTGAGCTCAAGGCAAGCCTGAACTGTATAGTAAGACCCTGTCTCAAAAAGACATTAAAAAAAAAAAATTCAATGAAACCTAAGGGAATGAAGACAAAAAATTAAATGAAATTGAGAAAACAGTGCAGGATATAAATGAGAAATCTAAGGGAATGAGAGATTTTATGAAATCCAAACAGAAAACTTGGAAATTAAAAGCTCAGAATGTCAAACTATACTGAAAAGCCTCATCAGCAAACTAGAATAAGCAGAAGAAAAACTATCTGAACTTGATTACTGGTCTTTACAGATACATCATTTAGAAGGGAGAAAAAGAAAAGAGGGAAAACTAAAAGTAAACCAAGCATTCAAGACTCTGGGACATAATTAGGGCTGTAAAGATAGCTCAGTGGACTAAGCACATGCTTAAGCAAGCACGGGGACTGGGCGTCGATCCCCAGCACCACATGCCATGACAGCCCTACCCCTGGGCACGCTGAGCCAGTGACTGAGTACGGGCATGGTGGTGCATGCCTATAATCCCAGCTCTGGGGAGGCTGAAAACAAGAGGATCACTGAGTCCAAGCTGCATAGTGAGCTCTTGTACCAAATGTGTATATTCTTTTTTTTTTTGTCTTTTTGAGACAGGGTCTCACTGTGCAGTTCAGGCTGGCCTTGAGCTCACTTTTGTAGCCCAGGCTGGTCTCGAACTCACACGGATCCTCCTGCCTCAGCCTCCCGAGTGCTGAGATTACAGGCGTGCGCCACCACGCCCGGCATAATGTGTATATTCTTAAAAAGACTTTGGAACATGATCAAATACAGAAACATTCACATTTTTCAGAATACATGAAGAGAAGGAGAAAAAGCTAAGGGCCTAGAAAATTTGTTCAATGAAATAATAGCAGAAAAGTTGCCTAATTCTGTGGACGACAGGGACATTCACATCCAGGAGGTTTACAGGATCCCTAATAGATATGAACAGCATAGAGCTGCCTCACAGTGTTTCATAATCACATTGTCAAAAGTATAATCTATGAAAGATTTTTTAAATCTGCAATAGAGAAGAGCACCAAGTCACATTTAGTCCCAGTTCCATTCAACTAACACAGATTTCTCCACAGCAGCCCTATAAGACAGGAGAAAATGCACTGACATATTCAAAATCCAGAGAGAAAGAAGGAGGGAGGAAAGGGGAGAGGGAAGGGGAGGGAGAGGGAAAGGAAGACAGGGAGAAAGAGACAGGGGAAAGAAGGAGAGAGGGAGCAAGAGCAGGCAGGCCAACCACAATTACTATTTGAAGAAACACAATCCTTCTAAAATGAAAAAGCTGTAAAGGTTTAAATAATATAAACAGAAACTGAAGGAATTCTCGACCAATAGGCCAGCCTTATAAAAGATATCTAAGGAAGTCTTACAAGCAGAAGTGAAAGATCATTACCATGATGAAAACATATGTCACTCTCAGGGTGGCTACACAAAATACAAAGATAAAAGAATCAAATATTATCAGTAAACTACTATTCAACCCAGCACCCAGGCCCAGCATGTGAGTGGAACTTCATCCATCAGACATGCCCAGTGCGGAACCCTGCAGCAGAACTCCCTGCAGAGAGGCTAGGGGCAAGACCCACCCAGCTGATCCAGGAGCAGAACATCTTGCCAGAGTGGTACAGCAGATTCACCTCCAGGGACTGCAGCAAGAAGTGGAGCACACAGCAGCCAGAATAAAGCCACACCCACCTGGATGACTTTGAACTAGGTAGATCCAGACCTGCACCTAAGGTAAAAACTCTACCAAAGCTCTATACGAAAGGTCAGAAGACAGTGCTATACAAAATGACAAAGACAAGGAGCAAAATGTACTCTCAGCCCCAAACCCACCCAGAATAAATGCCAGAGACAATAGCATAAATTGGAAATCATGGGGCCTGGTGGGATGGCTCAGTGGTCTAAAGCACCTGCTTAGGAAAGCTTCGGCGGCTGCAGGAACTGCGGTTCGTTCCCCGGCACCACATGCTGTGCCAGCCCTGCCCTCAGGGCAGGCTGAGCCGGCCATGAAAATAAATAAACAAAAGTTCTGAAACAAGAAAAAAAAACATAAAAAATAAAAAATAAAATAAATAAATAAATTGGAAATCATACACCTGAAATCTCTGAAATAAACAACTGCAAAAAGGTATAGAGGAAATCAAATCAGAATAATTTCTGAAGTAAAAAAGGAAATAACTATAATGAAAGAAGTACTAAGTTCTTTGACAGAAGACATGATAAATAAAACAGTAGTAGAAAAATGATGGAATCCTTGAATGAGCAATATAGGAAAGAAACAGAAAGCATGAAGCAGATTCAAAGTGCTATATAGGAAATTAAAACCTCAATCACAAGCTGGCAAAACCAATTGAATGAAAGTGAAAATAGACTTTCAGACCTTGAAGACACCACTGCAGCTAGTGAAAAGGTAAGAAAAGATCTCTTAAAGACAACTAAGATGCAGGGATAATTAATTTAACATCTGCAAGATGATGCAAAGATGAACAATATAAGACTAATAGACATCAATGAAAAAGGAATCAATACAAATGATTTAAAAGTATGGACAGAAGTAGTAGCAAAAAACTTCCCAAATGTTCCTCTATGGAAACAATCTGACATTCAGGTAACCAAAGTATACAGAACCCTAAATAAACCCTAAATAACATCGGCCCAATTAAAACCACACACAGGAGCTGGTGAGATGGTTCAGCTGGCTTAAGAAAGCTTAGGCAACTGCAGGGACCGCAGTTTGATTCCCAGCACCACATGCTATGCCAGCCCCACCCCCAGAGCAGGCTGAGCTGGCCATAATATATAAAAAAATAAATACATAAAATCAGCTGGGCGTGGTGGCGCACACCTGTAATCCCAGCACTCGGGAGGCTGAGGCAGGAGGATCAGTGCGAGTTCGAGACCAGCCTGGGCTACAAAAGTGAGCTCAAGGCCAGCCTGAACTGCATAGTGAGACCCTGCCTCAAAAAGACTAAAAAAATAAATAAATAAATAAATAAAATAAAATCACACACAGACATATAATAATCAAGATCCCAAAAATTCACAAGAAGAGTATACCAAAAGCCACTAGAAAAAAGAGATTACATTTAAAGGAAAAGCCATCAGAATAGCAGTAAACTTCTCCAAACAGATCATCAAATTAATAAGGGAATGGAACAATGTACTTCAAATCTTGTAAAAAAACAAATTCCAACACAGACTGGTATATCCTGCAAAACACTCAAGTATGATGGAGAGGTGAAATACTTCCATAACAAAGAACTACTAAAGTATTTCGTGATAACAAACAACCCCACACAGACCACTAATAGGTATTCTAGAGAGGGATCAAAACTACCACAACTGGCCGGGCGTGGTGGCGCACGCCTGTAATCCCAGCACTCGGGAGGCTGAGGCAGGAGGATCGGTGTGAGTTCGAGACCAGCCTGGACTACGAAAGTGAGCTCAAGGCCAGCCTGAACTGCATAGCGAGACCCTGTCTCAAAAAGACAAAAAAAAAAAAAAAAAAAAAAACTACCACAACTCCGTGAAGGAGAATTGAAAGAACCCACCAAGTAGGGCAAACAATTAAACGCAGGAGAAAAAGAGGTACACAACAGCAGTCTTTCAACTTTTCTTTTGTATATAGCACTAAAATATTTCCATCAGCATATTCTGTAAGTGGACTTCTCCTGCACCGTATGGGTCATGATTCTGCCTGGGTCTACAGGGTGGATATCAAGGAAATAGCAATAGCTCAGTCCCACAAGTGACACCTGGCCACCAGTAAGCATCATGGACACTGTCAATGTCCATGACATACTAGAACTTTGTGTGATATCCTATCCTCAGACTGTTAGAAGTGCTGGTCATATATTTGCCATTGCCGTCTTAATTTTATGTTTTGTTCTCAGTAATTCTTATTGTCATGAAAACTTTCTCAGCTGATATTTTTGTATATGAGCACAGCCCGCGCGTCCGCCGCGGGTAAGCTGCCTGCGCCCCTCTGCCCCGCCTCTGCGTTCCTGCGACTAACTTTCTGTTCCAGTCCCGACTGAGTCCCAGCTGGTAGCACAGCCCGCACGTCCGCCGCGGACCACATCCCCCGGGATTCACAGAAGCTAGCAGCCAGAGCTCCAGCACAGAGTCAGGAACCAGCTTGGAGTCTCCAGACCAAACACCCATAGACACAGCATAATGCCACCAAAGTGCAGAGGCCGCTTCCATACAAAATGATAACAACAAGGAGTAGGATGCAATCTCAGGGCCCGTGCCCACTCAAACCAAATACAGAAGACACTATCATGGAAGAAAATAGGAACCATACAGATGAAACCTCTGAATTGGTAGCATCTGAGGCAGACACACAAGTGCAGAAACTTATAGAACAACTGAGATCAGAGATAACATCTGAAGTAAAAAAAGAAATACATGAAGTGGAAAAACGGCTGGAGAAACATATAGAGGCCATTAAAGCAGAAATAATATCTAAAGTTGGCAAAGACATGCCTAAATCAATAGCATCCCAAGTAGGGGAACAACTACACAAAAGTAGAAAGGAGAACAGAACAGAAATAATCTCTGTATTAGAGAGAGAAAGGATAACCATAATGACAGACTTCAATACTATTAAAGAAGACATTGATAAAAAATTAGAGGAGAATAGAAAAATGATGGACTCCCTGGCAGAGCAATATAGGAAAGACATAGATCGCATGAAACAGTTTCAAAGTGATATACAAGAAAATAAAACCTCGATCACAAGTTGGCAGAGCCGAATGAACAAAAATGTAAGATAGAGTTTCCAACCTTGAAGACACAATTGCAGCCAGTGAAAGAGTAAGAAAGGATCTTTTAAAAACAACCAGAATGCAGGAAAAAATAATTCATCATCTGCAAGATGATGCAAAAATGAACAACGTGAGATTAATGGGAATCAAT
>PVJA010037290.1:0-20519 GCA_004027025.1 Myocastor coypus
AAAAAAAAAAAAAAAAAAAAAAAAAAAAAAAAAAAACCACTCCAGCCCTCTCTAAAATATCTGACCCTGGTGAATTGGAATAATTTCTGATGGAAAGCAGTCTTGTCCAGAAAGGCTCTTACCCACCCTGCTTAGGAATGTGGTTGCTACAGATATTAAAACAGACCTGCAGGCGTCTGCAATAAGTGGGGAGTGCGTGCCAGGAATGACCTCAGCCCATGCTGCAGAGCTCTTACCTATGAAAAACTGCTGCTCTGGACTAGATCACAACAGGACCCTCCCTGCTCCAAACTCTTCTCCTCTGAGGTACCCCACCCTGCACCCTGTAGATGAATATCTGAGTCCGTTTTCCTACCCAAGCCCACTACTAACATCAGAGAGCAGTGCCATCAGCCAGGGAAGCGGGGATACTATAATTCCCTTTGTCTCTTCACACTCAAGTGCCTCTATCTGAAGGCTACAGGCCTCGAAGCAGACAGCTCCCCTTCTTCTCATCCCCCTACTCACCCCTGCCCCCAGTAGGATCCCAGTCGGGCTGAAAGGGATCAAACTTTGGCCCTGTTAAAGGTCCCTTCCCAGGAGAGGCCGGAACTCAGGGCAGAAACTAAAGACTGGAAATCTTCGCTAGAAGGGCTCCTCACTGCTGAGCTGAGCTTCCATCGGGCCTTGCATTGGCCCTGCTCGATTGAGCTTCTGTTGCTAAAAACCTCTAAGGGAGAGCAGAGATTTCTGTCAATTACTAGATTTCCTTGGAGAACCCCAACCATAATTTATTCCAACCCTCAAACCCAGCATACTCCCAATAACCCAAGCAACAGCTTGCATGTTGCCTGGCCCTTTCTCTACGCAAAGCACTCTTACATATGCTATTTTTCATATGACTCCTACACTATTTTTAGTCCCATTTAACAGCTGAATGAGGGGTGGCTCAGAGAGATAGGATCTTCCCAGTTACACAGTGAGCAAGCAGTAGAGCAGGAACCTAAACTAGAGTCTGTGGGCTGATAGCCCGGTGCTCTTTACCACTCACTCCCTTGAATCTAAATGCTCTCTGTCTCTTATTCTGCATTTCGCCCGCATGCTGATGGACTTAGTACTGGAATGTACCCACTACGTTGTCCATAGCTTGCTCTTCCGGCCTTAGCCCCGCCCCATCCCATGCCGGCCTCTAGAGAGCAGGGTTGGGCGGCTCCATGTAGATTAGTAACAAATTAACCATGGGCCTTCAAGTCTGATGATCAGAATTGTAAGTTCTGGCTCAGCCACTGGTAAGAAGTGTGACTTTGAATGGGTAGCTTCGTGTGTCTCCTCTAGGCCTTACAATGTGAAGCTGAGAAAACACCGAGGGTCGTCGAGTCACTTCTGGCTCTAAAACTATAACTGTTCAATGTAATTAGTCCTTGAGGATGGACAGTTTTCCAAGTCAAGAGAAGATGGTTTGGTTTATTGTATAATCGGTGTCATCTGAAGCTTGGGCTGGGAATGGGGACACTGAGTTTGTTGCCCCGAAGATACTCAGAGAGCCCAGTTTCCTAAATCCATCCCAGTGATCCCTTCATCCTTACTTCTTTGTTTTCTAGCCTTTCGTAACAAGTCACCGTGACCCTTTTAAGTAAGATTATGAGCCCCCAAAGTCCTCTGTCCTCCCTCTCCTTGACAATGATTATTTCTCTAGTGGATTTCATACCAGACAGGCTGGCACTGAGCTGATCTCTTCAGGATATCTGTGAGCCTGAGGTGAAGGTTGGTCACAATTCCCAGTGCTCAAGGAGCCCGGAGGGGGCCTTGCAGCTGCTCCCAGCTGTCTGGGTAAACAATGTGGATCTTGTCAGGTCTCTCAGCTGCATCGCTTCAGAGGATATTCAGATTTCAGTGCTCCCTCCTGGTATCTCAGCTGCTTCCTGCTCCTTGGGTCTTGACATGGATTCATAAGCAAAGACAATCAGCCTTGCTCTGCCTCTGATCAGAGTCCCCAGCGATTGGGGCATGAGAGCCATCATCTCAGACCTAAAAGCTAAACTTTTCTGGCTAGAAAGAACCAAGGACTGGCTGGTCTCTGCTTCCAGATGTCAACCAGATATGGAGATAAGGATATAGCTCAGATTTTATTTTTTTTTATTTTTTATTTTTTTTGTCTTTTTGAGACAGGGTCTCACTATGCAGTTGAGGCTGGCCTTGAGCTCACTTTTGTAACCCAGGCTGGTCTCGAACTCGCACTGATCCTCCTGCCTCTGCCTCCCGAGTGCTGGGATTACAGGCGTGCGCCACCACGCCCGGCATAGCTCAGATTTTAGAAACCCTCACAAAAGAGATTTTCTGGCCTCTTGGGTCACTTTGTTCAGTTCTTAGTGACCCTAACAGGAATCTTCTTGCACCTGTCTTCCCCTGGGTCAAGTCACCTGTATGAACTACCGGTACAGTGTGAGCGCCTCTTCAGCAAGCCAGAGCTGCTATCTGTCTTCCAAGCTCAGCTATCCCCTCCTCTAGCAAGCATGGCGGATGCTGTTGCCCAAGCTGCAGTGCTCTCCCCATTTCCATGGCAACCTCAATCCTTCTAGACCTCTGCCGTAAGACCAATCATCTCCTCCATACTGGCCTGAGTGACCCCATGAGACTCTAGCTAGTCTGCTCACATTTTTCTTAATACTAAATTATAACCGGACCCTTTTTGCCAGGGGGTTTTACTCAGCATTTTGTCTCACTTTTCCCCTTTTCTCACCTTAGTGTCTCTGTCACCTATTCCATGAACTGGGACGTCATCTACATGTAGATTCCATGTCCCTCCTCTGAACTGCTGAGGGTGTCCGCCTTCTGCTTGTCCACTGTCAGGAAGGCCCACCTCAGAGCCAGCCCTCTCACTATAGTTGGAGCCCATTTCCTGTGTGGGTAGGGTCTGAAAGTGTGATAAAGTTTTGGGGCAGCTGCCAACATACGGCCTGGTCCCCAAGGCCAATTTGGGAATATGAAAGAGAAAATTACTCCTCTTACATAAATAGTGTCTCAGAATGTCCCAGACTGGAGGGAGAGGTCCTCGCCATGTGCAGACCCACCCTGATCCTCTCTTCTGTGTCCAGCTTCCTGAGACTGTGGAAGAGAAGAGGTGCGAAGTGGAGCGAAGGCCGGATATGTGAGTGGGAGCCCCATTCCGTGCCGCCTCCACAAGTACGATGGTTACTTTAAGGCCTTTCTTGAGTCCTAATGAAAAACAAGCTGGAGCCCCTGACTGGGGGCTGGGGACTTGGAGACTGCTACACAGCGGGTTTATAAGCACTTGCGTTTTCCTAGCAGCTCCCTCCTCACACATTCTGCTGTGTTTTTCCCTTTTATTAATGTGGCATCCTTCCCAGGCCACTTTATGGGCCTGTGTGTGTTTTCACTTATGCCCTGATTAAGTTCGATCACGTCCTTCCCTAGGAGGAATCCTCAGATCTCGCTCAAGTCCCCTGCCTGCTGCCGCACTCGCCAGAGCCCCCTGCAGTGGCTCCATCATCTCAGTGTCTCTAGGGCTCCTGGGCTCATCTCTTGCAAGGGAACCCCAAGGACTCTGGGTGTTTCCCACCACACTAGACACTTCTCTGCCCTAGAGCTACACCTCATCTGGATCCCAAAGAGACAACTCAGTTTGATGACTCACCCAAATCTGAAATAACTCCTGGAACTTGCCCAACAGTCAGATCTACCCCAGAGGATGAAAAGCAAGATTTGCCACAACTGAAGATTTTCAAAGGAATGCGCTGCGAGCCCTGAAGGCCGTTGCTGAAGCACAGCTCTGAAAATGTTTTGAGCAATCACAGTTCTGAGCTGCCCGGCTTTCCAAGGGGCCTGCTTTCAAAGGCCCGGCACACGTTTTTGGAGAGTCACGCTTTGGCGTGTTTATTGAAAAAGACACTCATGTTGTTTTCAGGACCTGGCACTGTCGGCCTTTCTTTTCTCCTCAGCTCAGTTCCAAGAGAGCAAGACCAAGGTCTGCGGCTCGCTTGCTTTCTTTGGGGCCCCTTGCCTGGGCTTTGTCTCCTGTTATCTGGGAGGTTGCTCTGTTCCACTCAGGCATGAAGTGACAAGCTTGGTGGCAGCCCTGTGATCTTCGAAAACATAGCCTCTGGGACCTACAGTTTCTTCCTCAGTGAAATGAGGAGGAAGCACGCTGGCATGGGCTGCAGGATGGGAGATCTCCATGAAGTGACTTCGGAGCTGGAGGCCCTGGTCAGCGCCAGGGAATTTTACTGATATTACTGCTATGCAGCAGTTAGGCCATCTTTACTGACCTCTTTGCAAATCCACTCGGTTCTCTGACTGATCATCTCATTCTCCCTGTTCTTCTCCAGTCCCTTCCAGGATGTTTGTCGACAAGACCACCTTCCCCACGGTCTGCCCCGAAGCAGAATCCCTGGGTCCTCCGGGAAGCACGGTTCTGGGGTCATTTTCCTGTTGTCAGCAGGCTCTGGAAGAGGCATTAGTCCCACAAGGCTTGATGTGGGAAGTTTTTACAGGTACTGCTCATCTGGCTAGCAGATGGAGCTGCGATGGAAGATACGGCTCTGTCCTCCATATGGAACGGGCCTCAGGGCCCTGAGGTGGAACTGCTTTCTCACTGATTAGAGCCAGGGTGGAAATATCCACGGGTCTGTGGCCTTTCCCAAGACCATAGAACTGAAGCAACTCAGAACTGGCTGGCTATGCCCTTTGATCCCAGGAACCCACGTCCTGGCAAGGAGCAGACTATCTCCCTAGCACTTACACGCACGCACTCACACAACACACGCACACACCCATGCTCGTGCAGGCCAGTTAATTAACGGCTGTAGAGACACCAAGGTTCCCCACCAAGTACACATTTTGTTCATTACAGTGCAATAAGTAAGTGCCTGCTTGCAAACACTCACAGGTCTATGGTACAAGACTCACCTTGTCAGCTTAAGGCATATAAACAATTCTCATCCATGAATTGAATATGAATTCACACATAAATTAAGGGCTTATTATTAGGTTACAGAGGGTTTCTCAAGGGTGGGTTATCTTATAACATTGGAGTACTTTCCCTAAAGAAAGGTAGGGAGCACTAGGAGCACTTCTCCCTAGCTAGCACCATGTTGCGTAGCACTGCTCCCTAATTTTCTACCCCGGAAGCCCCAGCTCTGCCTGGACTGGGTAGAGACACCCATTCCCCATTAACTGTGCTTGTCCAGCTCTCCTCAGCTGGGCTTATCTGAAGGCTCTGGCACTAACATGCTCCCTACCTCATCACCTGTGGCCAAAGCCTTGTGGTCACAACAGGCAAAACCTCATTCCCAAGGGCACTTACGAAAAGTGAACTTAGGAGGGCCGGTAGGTAGCTCAGTGGACCAAGCGCCTGCTTAGGCAAGCACAAGGACTGGGATCTGATCCCTGCACCACATGCCGCAACAGCTCTGCCCCCAGGCATGCTGAGCTGGCCACAGAGACCAGGCTTGGTGCTGCATGGCTAATCCCAGCACTAGGGTACTGAAAACAGGAGGATCACTACAAGTCTGAGCTGTGCAGTGAGACCCTGTTCCAAACATATATATATATATATATATATATATATATATATATATATATATATTTTTTTTTTCCTTGTTTCAGAACTTTTGTTTATTTATTTATTTTTATGGCCAGCTCAGCCTGCCCTGAGGACAGGGCTGACGTAGCATGTGGTGCCGGGGATGAACCGCGGTCCCTGCAGCCGCCCAAGCTTTCCTAAGCAGGCACTTTAGACCACTGAGCCATCCTACTGGGCCCCCCAAATATATTTTTTAAAAAAGAAACAAAACTGAACAGAAATTATTGCTCTTCCTCTTCCTGTGAGTGGCCTGAGGCAACCTGTGAAAATTGTTTTGGTACTCCCTGGACCCAGAAAACCCCACAAAATCATGCAAATCAAGAGTCTCAAATCTTCACGTTCACTTTAAGAACATGCGTAAAACTGCCCAGGCCATCAAGGGTGTGCATATCTGCAAGGCCACCAAGTGTCTGCAGGATGTCACGTAAAAGAAGCTTGTGTGCTTTCTGGCGTTACAATGGTGGAGTTGCTATGTGTGCCCAGGTCAAACAGTGGGGCTGGACAGAGGGCCAATGGCCCAAAAAGAGTGCTGAGTTTTTGCTGCACATGCTTAAATTCAGAGAGTGATGCTGAACTTAAGAGTTGAGATGTAGGTTCTCTGGGTTTTTGTTTGTTTGTTTGTTTGTTTGTTTTTTGTCTTTTTGAGACAGGGTCTCGCTATGCAGTTCAGGCTGGCCTTGAGCTCAGTTTCGTAGCCCAGGCTGGTCTCGAACTCTCACCAATCCTCCTGCCTCAGCCTCCCGAGTGCTGGGATTACAGGCGTGTGCCACCACGCCCGGCTGGTTCTCTGGTTATTGAACATATCCAGTTGAACGAAGCACTCAAGATGTGCCGCCGTACTCACAGAGCTCATGGCTGGGTTAACCCATCCATGAGCTGCCCCTGCCATATTGAGATGACCCTTACTGAAAAGAAACAAGTTGTTTCTAAACCAGAGGAGGAGGCTGCACAGAAGAAAAAGATAGGCCGGAAAAAAGTGAAGAAAGAAAAACTTATGCCACGAGGATAAATTAAGCACAAAATAAATGCAAAAAAAAAAAAAAAAATTAAAAAGAAAGAAAAGTGAACTTAGTGAAAGAGGAAAAGAGGTGATGGGAGAGGAGAAAAAAGGGTAGGAGAGGAAAGAAGAGGGGAGGGGAGGGGAGGAGAAGGCAGAGGACGCAGGGGAGGAAACAAAGGCAAAAGACAGGAAGAAAGGCAGGCAGGCAGATCAAGAGATTTCAGATGCACAGGATCAGGCTCCAGCGTTCTCTTCCTCTGGCACCATCCCTTGGCTTGTCTTTGTGCACAAGTTTGGTTTGCCTAGGGGCCTTCAATGACCCTAACTCAACTCCTCATCAATCATGAAATTTTAGCTCGGTTCTCTACAACTAAATGGCTGCAGAATCCGTCTGGGCTTCTCTTTTTGGTTTCTTTTATTGCTTTTGCTATGTAACCCAGTCTGGCCTTGAACTCACACTCCTCTGGCCTAATCCCCTTGAGTGCTGGAATTCCAGGTGTGCACCACAATATCCAGCTGTCTGTGTTCTTTTTGTTTCAAATTCCTAAGCGAGGAAAACAGAATGGCTGTTTCTGGCCCCTACACTGGCTGGTTATCAGTTCCTTGTCAGATTAGCTGGGGTTGAGGAACAGAACACAAACATTTAAGGTGGCAGGGGGCAGGGGCTGAGGAAAAGGTGGGAAATTCTCCAAGGAGCAGCTGTGGTCCTAGCCCACCCAAAGGAGGCCCTACACAGTCTGTGTCGCTTGGGCTTCCACCCAAATCAGCTGAGCGTGGGACTGGAGCTGCAGGCCTGAGCTTCTAGCGCCTTGGGCACAGCTGCCACTCCACATGGGTTTCACATGGTGACGTGTCTCGAAAAGGTGCTTACAGAGAGGTCCTGTGAACACAGCCCTGCAGCAGAGGTCAGGAGAACCAGCTTCCAACCAAGCTCCCCTGCTGCCCCACAGCATAACCTCAGGATATTACTTTTCCTCCTCTAAGTCTTAGATCCTCTAACTTAATTAAATAAACAATAAAAGCGGTGTCAAATTAAGTCATCTCTAACGTCCTCTTCAACCTCTAACATTTTCCTAAGTCTCAGTCTTTGCCTCTTCCCACCCCACCCACACTTTGCAATCCCCACCCCCACCCCCAATAAATTAAAGCAGAGAGAGCTCTTTGACCTGTGATTCTGGCAAGATCTCTACGTGCCGCCTCTGTCCTGTGACAACCTGCCCAGTTCCTGTCAGACGCTTTCCAACCTAACCCTGAAACTGTCCAAGAAAATCCAGGCAAGGCTTTCTTAGGGGCAGGGGTTGGAACCCTGATTTCAAGAAGCAAATGAGTTTCCTAGTTTCCTAGGGAAACTTGCTCTCAGGCCACACCAGAGAGGCTGGGATGAAGGCTCAGGCAAGTAGGCAGATGCCACCAGGTGAGCCACCAGGGCCTGAAAGGACAGACGAGCCTGGGGAAGAGACACAAGCAAAGCCTCAGGGGTTCAGGATGTTGTCTGTGGCGCAGAGCTGGAGAGGGAGACTGGAAAATGTTGTGGGTTCCCAGGGGAGGAAGATGGGGGCAGGGGAAATGGTTTGCGTCTTTTGGCAAGAAATGAATACCATTCAAAGAATACGCAAAATGCCACCCTAATTGGCACCTGTTCCCTTTGGAATCAGCCACTGGAGCCGTGGCATCTGAAGCCGAGGCTGGCACTGAGTCTCCCCAGGGGAAGTCATACAGCCCACTGAGACCCACTCACATACTGACAGAGATACCGGTCCTCAGAGACCAGTGAGGAAGAAGAAGGTGACCTCAGCCTCTGCCATGCCTTCCCAGTCTCAGCTGCTTTGTCACACATCCCCAGCTCTGCCCTAGGCAGATGGCCACGAATTCTGCAGGGGCCTCTGAGCATTCCCCTGGCTAATAGCCACATTCCAGAATGGCATATGTTTCATCTCAAGCCCAAAAGGTTTGCGCTTCCAAGCAGAGCCAAGGAGAAAAACTTGGCCCAGGCTGCACATTTCTTAGCAGAGGTGGGGGTCAAGGGAGGCCCCCAGGGAGGCTGAAGCTGTCTTTGTTGAAGAATATGTGAGTCTGTATAACTTGAGGCCCCAAATCGGTCACACTCTGCTTCATAACTCATATCTCCACCCAGGAGATGGGGGATAAAGCTGCCTCCCCTGCTCTCATGTGAAAACCTTTCCTTCTGCCTCCCGGTCCCTCCAGTCCCTCCAGTGCCCTGGGGCCATTCTGAACGGGTCCTAGAATGAGAGGAGAAGGAAGACAATGGCTCCTGTTCTCTCTGTCTCTGTCTCTGTCTCTGTCTCTCTCTCTCTCTCTCTTTCTCTCTGACCCTTAGAAAATGCCCGGAGCTGGTCGGCACTTGCTCCCAGCTCCCCACCCTGACAAGGGAGCTCAGCTAGCCTCGGGCTTTCCGGAGACACTAAGGCTGGAAGAGGCTTTAGGAGGGACAGAGCAGAGGTGGTGGAAGGAAAGGGGGAACAGATAGGGGGAGGCGTGTGAGGGAGTAGTGATAGAGGAAAGCTAGGGGCTGCAGAGGGGACCACAGAAGGGCTTCTGCTGGGAACAGAGAGAGGTGGGGTCTGCCCTGGTGGGTAGGGAATGGGGAGGGGGATGCTAGAGGCCTGATCCTCTGGGGTTCTGCTCTGTGGTAAGCGCAGGGATTCGTGACAGAAAAGTAAACTGTGGTGTGCAGAGTTTACGCAGCTCCAACAAGCAGTGTTTGGAGTGTTTATGTTTCCTTCCAGCTGAACTGGGTGACAAGCACACAACCTCAGTCAGCTACCGGCTGCCTTTTGGGGAGGTAAAGTGTGGGGACATAGATAAAGAACTGTCAGGAAAGCCAGCACCTCTGACCTGGGCACAGGTGCTAGGAAATTCTGCTCACACAGGCCCACCGGGGGCATGGAGAAGGAAAACTCTAGCCTATAGTGGCACACATCTGTAATCCCACCTCTGCAGGAGGCTGAGGCAGGAAGATCACAAGTCTGAAACCAGTCCGGGCAACTTAACAAGACCTTGTCTCCAAAATACGTGTTTGTAAACAACTGGGGACATAGGCCACTGTGAAGCCCCAGGCTTAGGAATCCCCAGTGCTTGAAAGGGGAGGGAAGGAGGAAGAAGAGGAGACAGAGGGCCTGAAGAGGGTGTGACCCCTCCTCCTCCGACCCATCCTGGCCCAGCGTGCACGCACACAGCCCTCCAGCCTTCCGTGGTGCCTGGACCACTGATTCTCCCCACTGCGCTGCCCAGGAAGACCGTACTCCAGATGGCTTCTCCGCATTGGTGCTTACATGGATGCAGGCCAAGGACAGCCACACGGGCCACCAGATGAATCGGGACACCAGGGCTCAGTGCCCAAGCACAAAGTATCAGCCCAGCAGGATGTCCAGCCCAGGATGCCAGTGGGTTTGTGCTGAAGATGAGCTGAGAAGTGGGATGGAATGACTTTGCTTTCATCCAAGGAGACTCCTGGGAAGAAACTGGTACGTGCAGAGCTTTTAGATGGAATGGAGGAGGCTGCCGGGATGGACGTGCGTTTCTAGGAGCAGAGCAGGCACAGGTGCGGGGCAGAGGGTCAGGGGACTGACAGCAAGCTCATGAGCAGAGGCAGAGAACAGCTGGGCAGGGTGAAGGGGCACACATACTAGAGGCCATGCTGAGCCCATGGAGCAAGCGCAGTGACTGCGCAGAGCCAGCGTCCAGCAAAGGGCCCAGTGACACGCAGCAGCAGCCAGACCGGTGCCCAGGACGTGGAGCTGTCACTCAGCAGGGACATGAACTGGAAAGGGGAACGTGATGACGTGATGATGGTGGACACAGCAAGGCCCAGAGCAGCGAGAAAGAGCACAGCTAAAGAGGCTCATTTACAATGCAGACATCAGGCTGGGAGATGGCTCGGTAGTCTGAGCGCCTGCCTCGCAAGCACAAGGACCTGGGTTTGATCCCCAGCCCCATACGCAGTGCCTGCTCTGCCCTAGGCTCACCGTGGCAGTCACCAAAACCAGGTGTGGTGGTGCATGCCTGTGACCTCAGCACTGGGCAGGTTGAGACAGGGGATCACTCTGAGTCTGAGCCACATAGCCAGACCCTGTACCAAATAAAATAAAATAATTC
The DNA here is from genome assembly GCA_004027025.1 of Myocastor coypus. Classification (NCBI taxonomy): domain Eukaryota; kingdom Metazoa; phylum Chordata; class Mammalia; order Rodentia; family Myocastoridae; genus Myocastor; species Myocastor coypus. Next base: position 10,698 of record PVJA010037290.1, read on the forward strand.
AAAATAAAATAAAGTGAATGTAGGCATCATTCACTGCTTGGTAGTGAGGGGACAAGAGAGAGTTTGGGGTGTCAGTAAGTGTGGAGAAAGACACAGGCTGCTGAGATATTTGCACAAGTAAACTGGCAAGATTTTCCTGGATCTCCATTCCTTTATCTTTACAAAGGTATTATGAAATAGCCCCCCCAAAGCAGGGAGGCAGCGTAGATTCCTACATTGCCAATAGGCTCCGTGGGGGCATGGGGAGCACCTCAAAGCCAACACAGGCCACTGCGCTGTGGCCCAGCCTAGGGATGCTCTGGTTGTTCCCCTGCACTCCCCTTCCTCTCCATGTACCCTAAGCACACTTTTCGGGGCTCGTGGAGCCATGAGCTCCAGCAGGAAGTGGGGGTCAGGAGAGAAGCCCCTGTCATTTGTGGAGGTGGCAGATCCCTGCCCCCCCAGCCCTGCCCCCCTTCTTGGAAAAGGATGTGCAAACCCGCCCCCCCACTACAGTTCCTCTGGAACCTGCTCCCCACCCTTCATCTCTGCTTAGGCCTGCCAAAACCCTGAGACCTGAGAACAGACTAGGTCCCCTCTGGGAAGCCCAGCGGGGCAGAGCCAGGCCTGGCTGGGCCTCCAGGTTGGCTTGCCCTAGCCCCGGGGTTTAATAAACTCTGAGAGAGGTTTTCAAAGGCCACTTGATCTTCCCCATCAGGCAGCCCCTGTCTCCCTTTCAGAGCCGGAGGACTGGAAAGAAAAAAACCTCTCAGTGAACAAGGCGGCCAGAGAAAGCAGACCCGCGGGGCACCTTCTATGAATTTCTGATGAGCACGGGGCCCTGACTCCTGGGTCCCAGCTGGGTGCAGTCAGGGATGTTAGTTTAAGTCATTTCGCATGGTTCACTGGCTCTCTGAGAGCAGCTTGTCTCCAGCCTGGGCCTCTCTAACAAGCTCTTTTTACTCTGGGCTCCTCTGAGCAGAGGCCTCAGACAATAGCAGCTTTCAAGGGGCTCAGCCCTCCTCTGGAGGGTCCCTCTCCAGCCTGGCTGTGCTGCTGCGGCCCACCTGAGCAGCCAGCCACACTGGGCACCCGGGAAGGTGTGCGCCGCGGCCTTCCCCCCTCCTCTTATCCCCTTGCCCTGTTCCTTCCTTTCCTTTCTCTTTTTCCCTCCCTCCCTCCCTCAGTTCTTTCCTTCCTTATCTTCTTTCCCACCTTTCCCCTTCCTTCCTTCCTTCCTTCCTTCCTTCCTTCCTTCCTTCCCTCCATTCTTCCGTTTTTGTCTTTCTACCCCTCTGCCCCTGCCCTTTCTCTCTTCCAGTGAGCAGGCAGAAGGAACGACCCCTACACACACATGCGCGCGTGCACACGCACACACACACACTCAGGCGCACCGTGTGAATGGCACCCTCTGTGCTATGCCGGGCAGTGGCATGCCCACCTCTCTCAGCTTCAGCCTGCTCAGCCTCCTGAAATCCTGAGCAGGCTCCTCCTCCCTTTAACCTGAGGAGGGGCACCTTCCTCACCCTGGAGCTGTCCAGGCCTGCTGCAGAGGATAGAGCAGCCTCAGAGGGGAGCGTGGAGAGCAGGGCGCCCTTCAGGGCAGCTCGCCCAGACACCAGAAGCGGCCAGACCTCTTTTCAGTTTACGGCTCTCTGCCTTCCGCGTCCACACTGCTTTCCTCCGTCTCCTCAGTTCCTAGGGTAGGGAGGAGACAACTTCTCACCTCCCCTGTCAACTCCTGGTCTTCTCACTAGAGCCACACAGTAAGTCTGAGAAGAGACTTCTGGGGAGAAGAGGCCAATTCCTCCACAGATGACTGTCACTCTCATGTTTAGACTAGACCCGTGCCAACACAAACAAACAAGTTCATACTGACAGGCCAGTATCTCGCCTCCAGGAGAAGGTGGCCTTACCGTTTGGAGCCTTTGATGGTGACCTTTGAGCTCTGGAAGGCTTTTGAGCTGCCATTCCATGGACATTCCAAAGCGAGAGAGGCTCCAGCCCTATCCTGAAGCACCTGCCAACAATTAAGTTCCCCTTCCCAGTGCCCTAAGGTCCCCTACAGGCCTCTGGTCTCTCACCTCTCAGAGGCTGAGGGGCCTAGCTGTACTAGACGCTGCAGTAAGGACGCCAGGTTGTGACCCCTCGCTCCCTCCCCTCCCTTCCGCAGCCCCTGTGCCACTTCCCAGTAGCCACCCCCCTCCCTGTATTCACCCCTACCCTGTATTCCCGAGGCCCCTTCTCTAGGAAGTGAGGTGTGACCAGAAACATCATGGAGAAACAGGACGCCGGCAGGTGCTGTTCTCGAGCTCACTTTTTCCCACCAGTGCTGCCCTGGGTCCGGGCTTCTTAATCAGTTCTCAGTGCCCAGAAGACGTGCTCCGCACACAGGCGCCAAGTCGCCACTTCAGACCCACCGTCAGCAGAGAACTTCTGAGGTGAAACACAGCGTGTGTTTTAACATATGCCCTCGGCGTGACAGGCCCCCTGACGGTTGAAAATCGCCCTCTGGACTGTTACCAACTGCAGTGCCCACCGCCACACTGCCCACACACTCCCTGTAGTCACCTCAGCTCTCTTCTGGATTTCCAGGAAGCCAAGGAACGCAGCACAAGCTGCTTATAAGCCTGTGTGAGGGGCTCAGGCAACTTTTCTTTTTTTTTTTTTTTTCTGTCTTTTTGAGACAGGGTCTCGCGTGCAGTTCAGGCTGGCCCTGAGTTCACTTTTGTGGCCCAGGCCAGTCTCAAACTTACACTGATCCTTCTGCCTCCTCAGCCTCCCAAGTGCTGGGATTACAGGCGTGCGCCACCATGCCCGGCTACCCAGGCAACTTTTGAGTGTGCCTGCGTTCGTTTACATAAGACTTTTCACTACCACCAGGGTGCAAAAGGCCATGTCCCACAAAGTCAGCCCCAGCCCCTGGTTGAATGAGTAGAATGATGATCGGTCATCGTCTGATTTCTTGGTCACATCTGCATGTCCACTAAGCTGCCCTTCCCTTTACCATCCCTTGTATGGGCCAATGTACTTGCTCAGTGTGAGCTAAGATGTCACCTCCAATGATTACTGTGATCGTCCCCAAGAAAAGTAATTGTGGCGAGAGGAAACAGACCAATGCTCCCCAACTGACCGAGGTCCCTAAACCCAGACTATTCGCTAAAAGTTCAAGCCGGGTGTGGTGGCTCACACCTGTAATCCCAGCACTCAGGAGGCTGAGGCACGAGGATTGGTGCTGAGTTCAAGACCAGCCTGGGAGCCGGGCATGGTGGCGCACGCCTGTAATCCCAGCACTCGGGAGGCTGAGGCAGGAAGATTGGTGCGAGTTCGAGACCAGCCTGGGCTACAAAAGTGAGTTCAAGGCCAGCCTCAACTGCATAGCGAGACCCTGTCTCAAAAAGACAAAAAATAAATAAAAATAAAAAATAAAAGTTCATACGTGAGTGCTGGAACCAAGCCAGCTCCAGAAAGTCAGGCCTTGTTTTTTAAGCTAATCAAGCACTCTTCACATTAAAGCAGATTTGAGTTCAAATCTTTGCTTGGCCTTTTATCAGCCAAGCCATACAGGACCTCGGATTCCTCTGTCCAGAGGTAATAACCCTGCGTTCCAGGGCTGTGGCGAAGGTGACAAAGCCCATCAATGTCAAGACAGAGTTGTAAGACATTGCTAGCCAGCCAATATGCAGGTGCTGAGGCCTTGAAACAGCCAGGTCAGAGTTGGGATAGCCAACACTGCAGACTGGGCCCGAGGCACTCCCAAGGCAGCCCTGGTGCCGAGGGGACCCAGCCTTCCTATGCTCTCCCAAGAGTAAGGTTCCTGCCCAGCACTGCCAGCGTTCCTCAAGGTGGGCACTAAGCAGACACCGCCATGCACTGCCTCCGCCCTCCTTGGCAGGAGCCACAGAGCTGGGCAGGGAGCAGAGAACAGGGTGCACAGGTCAAGGGCCATCTATGTCCCCTTACTCCCTGGAGCCCTGGCCAACTCTGGCAGAGGAGGAGGAACAAGTCACATCTGGTTGGAGTATTGTACCCAGCAGAGAGAACAGGCCCAGGAGTGGCCCCAAGCTGGGAGAAGAAAAGTGTGGAGGGCTGGCACAGGCTCCGGCCAGTCCAGGACACAGAGAACGTGGTGGGGTCTCAGAGAAGCTAAATAAATGATGGTTGAGACTATAACAATAAGGAGAAGAGTCATTAAAGTGAAGAATAGAGACTGTGTCACATCCAAGACAAACAGAAAATAAACGGCCAGTGGATCCACTCTACAGATGCTTGGCAGAGAGCAAAGACAGATTAAACATGCGTGGAAGATGCCAAAGGCAAGCGGGGCTCCTGCGGCAGCAGCTGGGGAGCAGGTGGACGGGAGCCCCAGCCAGAAAGCCCTTCACAGCTGAAAAGACCCAGTCCGGAGACCACTGGACCTCCCGTGGCCCCAGGCAGGTTGGATCGGTGCCCAGGGCCGGCAGCTGCAGCCATGGCATGGGAGAAGCAGAGCGAGGACAATGTGCTCTCTAACAAGGCTGGATCCTCTGTCCACGCGTGCAACTCTGTCTCTCGCAGTGCAGGAGGGACCTGGAGTCTTCTAGTACAAGGCCAAGGAAGTTCAAGTGGCCTCCCAGACATTCGGGCTGCTTGCTGAGGCTCAACCGCTTGGCACCACGCCCGTTTCAGTGACCGTGGGGACTTCCTTCTGGGCATCTCTGCCTCTGGGCCTCTGAAGGATGAGGAGCCAAGGACACAGGGCGTGTGCGCCCTCACTTGGTCACCGTTTACTTTGTGTTCTAGGCTCTGTGGAGGCACTTGGGGGTTACAAGGCTGAGTGAGACAACTTTCCTTCCTTTGGGTATTAAATGTTAGACAAAGAAAACTGATATTGGTTGACTACCCATTCTGTAGGAGCATACTGCCAGGGGTCTTCAGAGAGCGTACCTTCGGCATGCAGTACAGGTTGAGAGTATTACTGCTCACACAGACAAGAAGGCTGAGGCTCAGGAAGATCTGGTGATTTCCCTATAGCGGCAAACCTAGAAAAGGGATAACATGCCGGGCTTGGTGGCTCATGCCTGTAATCCCAGCACTTGAGAGGGTGAGGCAAGGGGGATCAGTGTGAGTTCGAGATCAGCCTGGTCTACAAAAGTGAGCTCAAGGTCAGCCCAAACTGCATAGCGAGACCCTGTCTAAAAAGAAAGGCGGGGTGGGGGGGGATAGCACTCTGGTGTTCAACCCCCCAGTTCATCCAGTGCTAGACCCAGTGCTCCCTCCCCACCACCACAAACAACTCGAAGGGGGAATAAAATTTGGCAACTGCCAAGAAGATCACGTGTTCTCAAAAGACTCAAGAAAGTGTTCTCCTGTCTCACAACCATCCCCGCTCCCTGCCCCCTTAATTAGAACCAAACTTCATCTTTCTGTTCCATGTGCCAGCAGGGAGGAGCCAGCTCAGCTCCTACCCAGCCAGGGCCAAGTGCCTGCAGGTGTCTGAGGAATGCTAATGGCCAAGAGTGGAGGTGGGGTGCATGTGGGGTGCGCTGGCTGAGCCGAAGCATTTGCTTCTCATTAAGCCCCCTCCCCTTCCTCTCTGGACCTTCCCACCCCTCCAGCCACATGCAGCTCTCATGAGCCAATTACCATGCCCAGGTTTTCTGTTCCCCTGAAGCCAGTGACACTGCTAACGAGGCCCAGATGCGGCAGGGTGTGCCTGTGCCCCTGCTGCCCACTTCAGAGCAGGGGCTTTCCCTGCCTTGAGGACCTCAGGTAGAGCCAAGCCAGACTGGACTGGCCAGTTCCATGCACCACGAGCCCCACAGGAGGGGGAGACCTCCTGAGTGGCCTCAAGAGACTCAGCTGGCTAACTTGTACCCAGCCAGCTGTGGGCAGGGCGAGGGGCCCAACAGGACGGGTGAAGGCTGAGTGTGAAGGTGCAGGCCAGCAGAGCTTCCTCAGAGGGCCTTAGAACACACAGGTGTGAATAGAGGGAACTGAACTCACATCCACTGGGTCAAAACTTGTCTAGAAACCCACCAGACAGGCTCCAACCGTGCCTTTTCCTCCTCTTTCTTGGACCTGCCCATCTACCTCACCATGCTCTCTACATCTTAAACTTTTATTTGACTTTTTTTTTTTTTTTTTTATGGCTGGCTCAGCCTGCCCTGGGGGCAGGGCTGGCGCAACATGTGGTGCCGGGGATTGAACCGAGGTCCTTGTGGCAGCCTAAGCTTTCCTAAGCAGGCGCCTTAGAACACTGAGCCATCCCGCCAGCCCTATTTGACTTTTAAGTCTCAGTTTTCTAAGAACTTACCCATATATCCCTGGCCAAAAAGCTAACTTGTTTCACTTGAATCTCTAAACATAATAGTTATACTACTTTTTTATTTTGTTCTGTTTTGTTTTATGGGTGGCTCAGCCTGCCCTGGGAATGGGGCTGGCATAGCACATGGTGCTGGCGATCGAACCTTGGTCCCTGCAGTTGCCTAAGCTTTCCTAAGCAGGCACTTTAGACCGCTGAACCATCTTGCCGGCCCCCATAATGCTTATGGTTCTTTGAGGCTAGTTTCATTACAACATATTGTATTGCAGATTTATTCTTTGAATTCTTCTCAGAACTTCTGTTTTTTCTTTCATCTGAAGATGAATGTCTTCCACTCATCCTGGAAAATTGATATTACCATCAGCCTAGTCTCTATATTTTCCTTCTGCAACTCTTCTGAAAATAGTGTAGACCCTCTTGTTCTATCCTCAGTCCTCTTAGTTTGCCTTTTGTATTTCTCTCTCTTTTTCTCTGCTGCATTTAGAGTAATTTCCTCTGATCTATCTTTTCAGTTCACTAATTCTCTGCTCAGCATTGTCTAATCTGCCATCTGGCACATCTTTTGAGCTTCTATGTCAATGGTGATTGTTCTCATTTCTAGAAAGTTCTATCTGGCTCTTTTTACAAACTTTCTTGGTCTCTTGCAAAATATTCCATCCTTTCTTTATGGTTTCTATTTATTTTTTAATCATTTTAAATATAGTTATTTAAACTATGTTCCTCTTGGATCATTATGTTATTTTATGTTATTTGAATGCTAAATAAGTTTGATATGTTTGTTGACTTTCCCTATTGGCATATCATTTCCGCATGTGGTTTGTAATTTTTTTTATTGTTAGGACAACTTCAAAGGGAATCATATTTTGCTGTAAGAATGCTGTCGCTCTTGGGCACATTCCTTCTCAGTAGTTTTGCATTTCCTTCTCGATACTTCATGCGTTTTACTCATCTGGAATCTATTTTTACAGTGATGTCTCAAGCTTGGGAATTCTAACAGTGGAAATTCAGACACTATAGTCACATATGGCTCAGGCCTGGAGCTTCAATTTCTCACCAAAGACTTTTTTTCTACTCAGAGCGCCAGTTAGGAAAAGCTTAATTGTCACCACCCTAAGCTTGTGCGTGGTATTTTCCCAGCACTGCCTTCTCTAGGGCGTATCCGTCATAGGATCTCAGGATTTGCAAAGTCTTAGCTGTTGGCTTCTTGTGGAATAGAGATGACATCACCTGCCCCATGTTGACATCAGAACCATGGCGCCTGGTCCCCAGAGCTGCGTCCAAACGGGCACCCCACAGCAGCGTCGCCATAGCTTCTGCTGGCCGAGCTTACAACTCCTTCAGTCCAGTTTTTGCAAATGGATCAAGCATTCCTGAAAAGCCTGTCTAATTCACTTAGATTTCTCCTAGAACGTTTGACGCAGCCTCCATGCCTGTCCATTCAGACACACAACATCCTTTGACACATGGCCCCACGTGCAACCTTTTCATATATGCAGAATCCTGTAAAGCAGAGGTACGAGCAGTGACGGAAGGAGGGATGAGAACAAATGGAAAACCGAGCCTATGCCCTAAGCCATACACTCTCCTGTTCTGTTCCGTTTCTTTCCCAGAAGGTAGTTCAGATCATAAGGAGGGATTTGAACCAGGGGCTGGCCTGTGAGGCATCTAAATCTCCCTCCAAGCCAAACAGCCTTTGAAGCTGCAAGTTAAGAACACAGACTGTACACAGCCAGTCAGGCTCTCTGCTCAGGCGCTGTCACCTTTTCCCAAATCGCCCCCCTGGAACTTCTAGACCTCCCCTCCCTGTCATGCTTCCAGCACCTAAGCCCACCCTTCCACCCAGCCTCCTCCAGCTCCCAACTGAACTCCCAACTATTCCCCCAGACACATTTATCTGAAGACTGTGTCCTGGGAAAAGAGGACAGGAGGGATACAGTGGTGAGGTGACGAGCCTACAGGGGGACCGGAAGGGAAAGCAGATGCACAGCGAAAAGCACAGCGACCCAAGGCCGGGGCACACAGAAGTCCCGACTGCCTCCAACTTTAGGGGTTTCGTGAGCCTTCCACTGGAGACCCTGCATCTTAGGGAGCCTCTTGAGCCCATTCAGAAACAATGAATCAAAACCAGCTGGAAGCTGCCCTCCGACCCAGCTAATGACTTGTTTATTGTCAGAGCCGCAGTCCATCATATAAGGGAATTTCAAAGTGTCACTAATTGGCAGAGGGCCAGTAAATAGCACCATATAAATCTGAAGGAGCTTCCACTAGGGTGAGGGTGGAGAACTGATATAGACAGGGTGCAGGAAGCAGGGAGGGGCAGGCATGCCTACCTGCTGCCGCCGGCGCTACCGCCTCATCCGGGTCTCTGTTACCCCATGGGGACCAGAGGGGCTGTTCTGAATTAGAAAAGGAAGGCAGAACACTACACTGGCCCAAGATGCACCCTTGAAGACACTGTACTGCACTCCCGCAGCACCCCAAGAGGCCTTATGTCCTACTGTCATGTAGACGAGGTGACCTCTGCCCATCTCATCGGAGAAGGCGTCCTCGGAAAAATGTCTTAGGCTCTTGTTTCAGTAGAATTAATGATTCTGTAGACACAGACTTCCGGGCTTCACAAAACAGTATGCAAGCAGATAACAGAAAACACAATATTGAAGAGTAGAAGAACAGAAAGGGGGGCCCGGCAGGATGGCTCAGTGGTCTAAAGCGCCTGCTTAGGAAAGCTTAGGTGGCTGCAGGAACCGCAGTTCGATCCCCGGCACCACATGTTGCGCCAGCCCTACCCTCAGGGCAGGCTGAGCCTGCCATAAAAATAAACAAACAAATGAAAGTTCTGAAACAAGAAAAAATAAATTAAAAAAAAAAAAAGAAGAACAGAAAGGAATAGAGGAATGACCAACACAGCTGTGACAGGTGGAGTTCCAAGAAGCTAGGGACAGTTAGGACCTCATGGGACTTGAAGGAAAAGACAGACTCTGAGCAAAAGAGAAAGCCCACAGGAAAAGGCAGTGGCAGCAGGAGAGCTCCCAGCCAAGGTGGCCTCCACAGAGGCTGCACCTCCTGGTCCCACCAGCACGGTGGCACTCCCAACACAGATGGTGACAGTGTGGGTCCAGGTCAGAGTCCAGTGGCCAGGACAAGGTCGTCGGGCAGAAAGCTGGGGAATTTGCTCCAGACAGATGCGCATGCCTGCCCTCCCGGCCTTGAGCTCGCTGTCCTGGACCTTACTGTCTTTTTCTCCTCCTGCGAAGCCCTCATGATGAGTCCTTTACCTAGCTTGGTAGCCAGATGCCAGAAGATCCTAGAAGTGGGAAGGAGAGAAGACTGATCAAGATGCCACGTGCGTATGTAGCAATTCTCAAAGATGAATGTAATGCAAACATATAAAGTTTTCTTTAAAAAAATCTACAAGCCGGGCTTGGTGGCTCACGCCTGTAATCCCAGCACTCGGGAGGCTGAGACAGGATTGGTGCAGGTTCGAGACCAGCCTGGGCTACAAAAGTGAGCTCAAGGCCAGCCTCAACTGCATAGCAAGA
>PVJA010037291.1:0-20509 GCA_004027025.1 Myocastor coypus
AAAAAAAAAAGTAATGTGGATTTAGAAAGGTTAATGCTTAGTTGTTTGATAAATCTTATATACCTATATGTATTAATCTAAACTGATCCGATGATGAAAATATGTAATATAACCATTGTTAAATTTAAACAATAAAAGAATTGAAAAAAAAAAAAAAAAGTTCAAATCCTGTCTGGTCGACTTAGTGTCTTCTCAAAACTATGTTTCCAAATTAAAAAGAAAACAATAAAGTCAACGATCTTTTAAAGAACAGATGTATTAAGCAATGAAAAGTTATGGCTAACTAATGTAATGAAGCAAGTCTGTAAAGATTATATACTATAAGCCATGAGAAATGTGAAAAAGTATGACTAATAGAATTCATAGCTCATCAAATATATTTAAGATATGATCAATTTCTCTTGGGAATTCTAGACTTTCTTTGTAATTAAAGTATTTCCAAATGCTCTGCCTCTAAGTAATATTAACTAAGCAATAATTTACTCACATAGGAATGTTTAAATCTCCTGGTTTTATGTGACTCAAGTGTTCAGTGTCCAAAATCTGAAAACCAACTGAAGCCAGATGGTAGTGAGGACACTGCCCTTACATTGGTTAGTATGAGTCAGAGAGTTGTGTGTGACCCCCCCCAATAAAGATTCCATGCTAATCACATGCTTGGATTAATATGTTATTTTAGTAAAATTGAAAACACGTGGAAAGCAGAAAATGAGGAGAAGCAATGCTCAGAAAGATTTAACAGGTTGTACTATTTACTCATGGAGTTTCTGCATGAGAGTTTTCTGCATGAGAAATACTGCCTTTAACTCTGGGTAAGTTGTGAAGGTGTACATGGTGAAGCAAATGCATCTCAGATCACTCTTTCTTACACAAAAATGATTTTGAGAGGTAGACACTGTGTCATCAGTACTGACAACAGTGTGGCATTGATTAAATCTATTAGTATAAGTGTAATTCTAAGATCAGTAAAATGATTTTGAACATCTCTATGCCAGGAAAGTAAAAAATGTATTAATTCATTCTCTTTGAAGAAATACAAAAAGACATAATAGATACTTCGTCATGTCTTGTTCATAGGAAAATACTAAGGAAGATAGAAAAAACAGTATTAATTTAAAAAATGTTATTTTTATGTTCAAATTATGATTTATTGAAAAGATTCACTTGGCTTGACAATCTGGACAGTAGTGATGGTTAACAGATAAATGATTTCCAAAAATACTGGGTGATAACTTCAAGTCGTGACAGCATGTGAAAATTTTCACTTGCTTAAAAGTACTCTACAAAATTGTGATTAACTGTAGAGCAACATTTCTAAAAGGGAGAAAGAGAAGATGTCAATCTAACTACCTTTGAAAATGTATAAAGTCTATGAGACTAACTGAACAATAGCACGTAACTCCTTAGTCTGGTTGGATAGTTCTTCCAGTGGGGGTCTGAGCCACTTGCAAAAAGAAAAATAGATATTCAGTATATTTGCTTAAAATATACAATTAAAAACTAACAAAAACCCCAAGTTCATTTCTCTTTCCAGAGATAACACACCCATGCTTCAATTCTAAAACCTTATGGAAACTGTAACATAAAAGTTGGTGTTAATCAATACAGCACTTTTCTTCAAATGAAAAATTGTGCAAAATATATTTATTAACCTAGTTAAATGAAACGCTATTATTTAATATTATTATGAGCTTGTGCAGGAAGACTGTGTAGCAATCCTTATATCGGCATCTTGATATCTTATTGACTTGGAATTGTGAAGCATAAAATTGTTACCAATAAACTTAGGATAGAAAAAGACCATATCTCTACTATTATTTTTTAGCTTATTCAAAAAGTAGAATTAAGATGAGAAATTTTTTTAAAACATTAAATGATACCACCTCTTAACACCATCAGAAGAGATATGCTGAACTACAGTCACTTTTCCCACTGTAACAGACGACAGAAGGAGACTAGACAGCTACAGGGGCCTGGTGAGCTCTAACTTCCCTCCTTACATAATCACAGCAGCCTCACAGAGATTTGTCTTGCTTTCAACATCATCAGGGCTTTCATAACCTGTGACTCTCCACAGCCCCAACAAGTCACACAGAACCCTGTACACCAGGAACTTTGGTGAGCAGACCCCACCTTGCCACTATACTGGGAGACTTGCTGATACCACACTGCCAATCTATCATCACTGTTTTACTCATTTGAACATTATGAACTTCAAAAAAGTAAAAATGAAGAATCAAAGGGCAATCTCAGACTTCCAGCCTACCTAGAACAAGTCCAAGAGAAAAGGAAATAGAAAAGCTTGGAAGACACATGCTTGAAATTTCAGAATTCTAGCAAATGAAGTAAAGGAACAACTCCATCAAGCTATGGAAGAAATCAGTTCAGAAATAATCTTTCAGGTTAAAAAAAATGAAAACACTCATGAAATAATTGCTCAGTACATCTACAGAAGACATGGATTTAAAATAAGTGGAGGATAATAGGAAAATGGCCCAAAGATTGAATGAACAACACAGGAAAGAATTAGAATGCACAAAAAAGATTCAAACAGATGTCCAGGAAATTAAGAATTCCATTGAAAGCTGGCAAAAAATCAAACTTGAAGACAGAATTTCACATCTTGAAGAAAACATTGTAACTAGTGAACGCAAAAGGAAAGAGTAACTAGACAGATAACTCAGTAGCCTGAAGTGCCTGCTTAGGTAGGCACAAGGACTAGGGTTCAATCTCTGGTGAGTCATGCTGGTTCTGCCTCCAGGGCATGCTGAGACAGTGATTCAGACTGGGTTCAGTGGCATGCACCTGTAATCCTAGCACTTGGGAGGCTGAAAACAGGAGAATCACTATGAGTGTGATCTGTGTAGTGAGACCCTGTACACCCAGCACTAAACATATTTTTTAAAAAGTAACCAGAAACCAAGAAGTAACAATGAATGTAACACTTCAAGATGATTTCAAGAGAAACAATGTAAGACTCAATGAAATAGCAGTCAACACAAATGACATAAAAAAAAATATTTGCAGAAGCAGTAGCAAAAAGTTTCATATTCCTGGAAAAAGAATCTGACATACTGATAAGTGTGGGATATAGAACTCCAGTTAACCATAATCAAAATATATCATTATGAATGCACATTACAATCGAGATCCCAAAAGCTGGTGAAGAAAGGATACAGATTATCTGAAGGAGAAGCCCATAAGAATAAAGGCAGATTGCACAACACAAAATATTAAATCAAGAAGACTTTGGAGTGAAATATTTCAGGGCTGAAAGATAACAACTTCTTCCCCAGTTTGGCATACCCTGCAATACTATTTATTTAATTTAATGTAAAGGTAAGATTCTTCTGTGTGAAGAACAGCTAAAGAAATTCATGACTATCAAACCAACACTGTAAAGAGTACTGACAGATGTTCTATAGACAGAAATGATCATAACTTCAAGAAACGCAGCAGAAGGGAATGACAAAGCAGAGCAATATGTTAAACTGAGGGAAAAGGTAGGGATCCTGCATCAGGAAAACAACATGACAAAGATAAGCCATTACAAATCAGTAATACCCATCAACATAAATGGACTCAGTTAATCAGTCAATAGAAGAAGACTGGTAGAGTGGATGAAGCAACAAAAATCCTACAATATACTCTATAAAAGTAACACATTTACCTCAAAAGGAAATTCATAGATTAAAAGATAAAGGATGGAAAAACATATTCCAGGAGACAGGAACCCAGAAGAAAAGTCCAATAGCTATTCTTCTGGCTAAGAACATAAAGTTAAAATCAAGAGTGATTACATAGACACAGAAGATCACTGAATACGTTTTAAGAGACATCTACAAGAGAAAGAGATAACAATCATATATATCTCCAATGTAGGAGGATTGAACTATATAAGACAAATTTTACAGATGTAAAAAATCAAATGAGGGTTGGAGAGGTCGCTCAGTGGTTTAAGTGCCTGTCTGACAGGCTTAAGGACTGGATTTGATCCCTGATTCCAGAACCTCTGTGTTCTAAACTGGGCATGGTAGTGCATGTCTGCAATGCCAGTGCTGGGAAGGCTTAGACAGGAAGATCACTATGAATCTGAGTAGCATAACAAGACCATGTATCAAAACAATCAGTCCATCAATCAATCAATAACAGAAAAAAGTCAAATGAGCAATAACAGAAGTGTAATGCCACATTTTAACACCACATTGTTGCAAAGAGATATATCAAGTTAGGCAAAAATCACAAAAGAAATAACAAAATTATACCAAACTCATGAATAAATGGACTTTATAGAGCCTATGAAGTGTTCCACTCACTATCAGAATACACAGTATTTTAAGTTGCACATGTGACATTCTCCAAAAGAACATATACTAGCATATTGTGCATACTTAGATAAATGTAAAAGAACTGAAAATTTCCCATGCATATTATTAGACCATAGTACAATGAAACTGGAAATAATTGACAGAAGAAACATCAAAAATGCCATAAATACATGGAAATTAAATAACAAACCCTTGAACAATCAATAAGCCACAGAGGAAATTAAAGAAAGTAAACAATTTATAATCAAAGGGAAATGTGGATAAAACCGACCAGAACTTGTGGACAGTATTGAAAGCTGTCTAAAGAAGAAAATTTATAGTGGCAAGTTTGTACATCAGGAAAAAGCCCAAATAGACAATCCTGTGCTGCACCTCAATGTCCGAGAAAAAAAGAAGAGTAAGTCAAGCCAAAAGACCCACAAAAGGCAGGAAATTATAAATATTAGAGCAGAAATTAATGCAATGGAGATGATGAAAACAATACAAAGAATTAATGAATCGAACAGTTGGCTCTTTGGATAATAAATAATTGATAAACCTTTAGCCAATCTTATCATAAAAAGGAAAGAAAACATTCATATTCATGAAATAAGTAATGTAAAGGACAAAATCACTACAGACTTAAAGATAATTCAGAAGATCATCAATCTCTCCTTCCAAAATCTTTACTCTTCCATAATGGAAAACAGAAGAAATGATCAGATTCCATGATACATATGAATTGCCAAAGCAGAAACAGCAATATATAAAAAGTCTGAATAATTCTATGAGTTAATAAATTTGAAAAAAGTAACAGTATACCCATGAATAAAGAAAATCCCAGGTCCTGATTGATTCACAGCCAAAATTTATGATAAAATTAGAGATGATTTATGGTAAGTCTTCTAAAGTTTATTAATAAAGTTTTATCAATAAAATTGAAAGGGAAGTCACTTTCTCAATTTCATTCCTGGAGACAACAAGTATTACTCTGATACCAAAGCCAGAGAAAGACCCAACCAAAAAAAAAAAAACTATAGGCCAATATCCCTAATGAACATAGATGTAAATATCCTCAATAAAATACTGGCAAACACAATGCACCAAATCATCAAGAAAACAACAATCAAATGGGATTCATTATAGCAATACAAAAATGAAACATATACACATCAATAAATGTATTATACCATGTTAACAGAATCAAAGACAAAATCACGTGGTCATCTCAATGGATGCAGAAAATACTTTTAACAAAGTTCAACACTTTGAACTTTTGACTTTTTATCATCATGAAAAAAAACCTACAGAAAATCAAAATATGTGGCCTTGATATTAACCTGATAAAAGCCATATAGGAAAAATCAACAGCCAATGTAATACTAACTACACCAAAACTAAAATCCTCTTTAAAATCAGGGACAAGACAATGATGCCCATTGTCACCACACCCATGCAACATAGTTCTAGAAACATTAGTCAGAGCAATTGGGCAAGAGAGAGAAATAAACAGAATAATGATTGGAAAGAAAGAAGTGAAATTATCATTATTTGCAAATGACATGGTCATCTCCATAGAAGATTCAAAAAAGCTCCATCAAGAGACTTGTAGAAATAATCATCAAATTCAGTAGCATAATAGGATATACAAAGTTAATACTGCAAAATCAATACTATCTGTGCACACAAATGATGAAATCAGTGTGAGAGAAATTACCAAATCTATGCTTTTCACAGTAACATAAAAAAAAACCTGAAATATTTAGGAATCAATCTCACACAGTACAATTTTTTACACTGAAATTTATAGTACTCTGAAGAGAGTTTAAAATGGTGTTCATAAAATGGAAAGATATCTTTTGCTTATGGACAGGAAGAACCAAAATTGTGAAAATGCCCATATTCCCCAAAGCAATATACAGATTAGATGCAATCCCGATTAAAATGCTATTACTATAACTCACACATCTGAAGAAAACATTCCTAAAATTCTTCTGAAAACAGAAGAGACCTACAATATCAAAAGCAATGTTGGGCAACAAAGGAGAGCCAGGAGGTATCAGAATCCCTGACCTGAAATTAGACTATAAAGGTACTGTGATAAAATTAGCATGGCTTTGACAAAAAAAAGCAGACCTGAAGATCAATAGAAGAGATTAGAAAGTGCACACAACTATAACAACACACTCAATCACCATATCTTTGACAAAGGGTCCAAACATTTTTACAAGAAGAAAGATAGCCTGTCTCATAAATGGTGCTGGAACACTGGCTTTTTGTATGGCAAAAGTAGAATTATGCCTATCAGTATGCAAGAAACTAATTCTAAAATGGATAAAAGATTTAGACATTAAAACTGAAACGCTAAATCTTTTGGAGGAGAAAGTAAGGTGAAATCGTAAAGACTTAAGTGTGAGAGTTCATGAACAAAAACCAAATTTCACAAGAGATACATAAACATCAACAATGGAGATCTTGTATTTTTAAAATTTCTGGACCTGAAAAGAAATTGCCCACAGAGTAAAAAGAAAGCACGTGGACTAGTGACTGCCACTCCAATAAAGACTTTTACCTAGAACATATAAAGATATAAGAAAACCACCCCTGCTCTAATTCAAAGACCCAATCCAAAATGGGCAACTGAGACAAATATAAACTTATTAGTTAAAGAAATACAAATGGTGAAACATACAATGCTCAGCACCATTGGTCATTTGAGAAATGTAAATGAAAACAACACTGAGATTTCATCTCACCCCAGAAAGAATGACTATCTTTAAGACACCAACCAAATCTTGAGGAAATCTGTGATAAAAGGAACGCTTCTGTTGTGTGGACTGGAATAACTACTATGGGAATCAATGAGGAAATTCCATAAAATGCTAGGATTAGAGATCGCATTCAGACCAGTTATTTCCCTTCTAGATATTTTCCCAAAATAATTGAAAACATCATACCACAGTGATATATGTGACATCATACCATGTTATAGCAGTACAACTTGTCATAGCTAAATCTTGGAAACAATCCAATTGCCCATCAAATGAGGAATGGATAAAAAATGTGTATTTTTGCACTATGGAGTATTACTCATCTATAAAAAAGGACAAATTCCAGGCATTTATAATTAAGTGGATGCAACTAGATGCCATACTGGAAAGTGAAATATGGTCCATGTGGCCTGCCAGACCAATCTCTACCTCCTCTGGCTCCATCCATGCCAGGCACTGGAACATGGGAAGACTTCCAGCTCGTGTCCTCCAGACCATCCTGCACCTCCTCTGGACCCAGGCAAGACCTGGCTTGTATGTGCAGTTCACACCCATGGGCTGCAGCAGGAAGAAGTTAAAAACAGCAGCTGAATCCAGGATGGGCACATCTGGATGACTTCAAACTTGGTAGATCCAGACCCAGTAAGCTGAGACACTTTGCTGGATACAGATCTGTGGGAGTGTGTCTTCTCCTTTTTCTCTTGATCTACAGAGGAGCAACAGGTTACTGGATCAACTAGCCTGCCTGGAAGACTCCAGGTACATCAAGGGGAGGTAATCAGGCAGAACTTAAATGAACTAAATTAAATACAAACTCCCAATTTAATATCTTCTTAGCTACACAGATATAAAGTTTGCTCTTATTGTGTAAAATACAAACTTGTTGGTTACAAAAGTTTCTCAGCTCCTAAATATCACTACTTATTATTACTGTTCCTGACTTTAGCTCTGCAAATACAAAACTATAACTGCCTTAACCATGTAGTCTCCTTTGGGTAAGAACTACACTAAAGGAATAATTGCACCATGCTCTACACCAAAGATCAGAGGACATTGCTATACAAAATGACAAAGAGAAGGACCAAGATGCAACCATAAGCCCCTAGCCCATCCAGAACAAATGCAGGAGACACTAGCATAGAACAAAGCAGGAATCACAAAGTTGAAGTTTCCAAATTAATAGCATCGGAAATAAAGAAACATCTGCGGTTAGGAATAGAGGAAATCAGATCAGAAATAATCTCTAAAGTAAGAATTGTCTGAATTAATAGCATCTGAAGTATAGACAACTACAGAATGGTAGAGAGGAAATTAGATTAGAAACAATTTCTGAAGCAAAAAAAAAGGATAACCATAATGAAAGAATTAATAACTGCTTCTGAAGAAGACACTTATAAAAAATTAGAGGAAATTAAAAAAATGGTGGATTCCTTGAATGAGTAATATAGGAAAGAAATAGGTCGCATGAAGCAGACTCAAAGAGATACACAGGAACTTAAAACCTCAATCACAAGCTGGCAAAGCCACCTGAATAAAAGTGAAGACAGAGTTTCAGATCTTGAAGACATTGTTGTAGATAGTGAAAAAGTGATAAAAGATCTCTTGAAAACAACTTGGATTCAGGAAAAAAATAATTCAACATGAAATATATCGGATCTGTCTCTCTAGGGTAAAAATTTGGAAGGCTAAATAAATCTGAAAGATACAACAGATACAGTAAAAGTGAAATAAAGTGAATAGTAGTAATAAACAATTGAAATGAGTGAAATGACAGAAAGGTAGGAAAAAGTGGAAGGAGATAAAATCATGTATGTACATACCAAGAATAGTTACAATGATCGCTCTACTAATTTTTATTGGCTTTACGATGTTGGTATTTAATGCTTAAAATTTCTAAGTTGACCAATTTTTCATGCTTATATGTGTAATCTGAACAAACTATATTGAAGACAAAATTGAGCAATATAACAATTGAATACCTATTGCTTCTTTACACTGTGTGTCATTTCTAATGTTTTATCTTTTGTATTTTTTAAAATAACTTTTTTTTAAATTAAGGGAAAAAATTCTGTATCATTTCCAATGTGTTTCGTCTCTAAATTTTATATTCTTTTTAAAAAAATAAACTGTAACTTATGGAGGGAGCAGAGGGTCCAGTGTGCATTTTGTGTTGTGGAGATATTTTTTCATCTTTCTGATATTGACCAGACATACTTCCATATAGGTGGGCCATAAATAGAGAAATCAGCATACACATGCCCTTGCTGTATTGAGCTAAGGTTCTAAATTTAAACCCACTGTAGATCTTGCTGGCTACTATTAATCTTTCTCTTGCATCCCTGGCCTTGAAGGGGCAGTAAGACTGCAGTCTGTAGCCACTTTGTCATAAAATGTGTCACTGAAACCAGCTGCACATAGCACACTGAACAGTTTTCAGTTTAGAACATATGACTGTAACCAAAGAGTGATCAGTGAAAGTTTAAATGGTGGCTACAGTTCAGGCAAGTCCTCAAGTGATGACAATTTAGAACACAGTACAGAACCACAGTTCTCATATGTGCTCAGTATCCGAGAGAAATAAAGTTTTTACCAATCCACTCAAATGAAGGATTACATGTAAATGCACTCTGATTCAGTTTATCTCTCCTGTATATCATGTACTGAAAAAAAAAAAAAGAAACCATTCTACTGATCAGAAATCTCAGAAAACCCACTGACCCATTTTTCTTAAAATGCAAATATTAATAGTAGTAGATGTGTGTAAAAATAACAATAAAAAGAAAATGTCAAAAATGAATGAGAAACATATATGACAATTAGAATTGGAAAATATAAAAGAAAAACTTTCCAAATGAAACAGTTAATGAATATACTAAATGTAACCTGTAAGTTAATAAAAATGGTGTTGTTTAAAGGTGAAAATGAATTACAAACAAGAAAGTATGGTCAACTCTACCTCCATAATATAATATTGAGAACCACAGAAATACGTCCATGTTGTGGTTTCTGTACAAGTGTAAGGAAAGCCTCATGCAGTCATGCGGCAAATTCTGGAACTTGTGCTTGATTATCATGGGTGTGGGTGCTATACCTCCTCTGGGCAGGTAATTTGCCTTTCAATGTAAGCAAGGAAGAGAAATTAGCTGTTTCAGCTGCTGCTGCTCCTCCCTTTGCTCCCTTTTCTTTTGCTGCCACCATGAAAGGTTGTTTTCTGCCATGTTCCTCTCTGCCTTGAAGCCAGTTAAATATGGACTAAAACCTCCAGTAACTGTGAGCTAACTAAACCTTTTTCTTCCTTCAGTTTGGGTCTTGGGTGTTTGTCCCAGGAATAAGAGAGGAGTAACTAAGATAGTCCAAATAATTATAAATGACATTAAGTCACAAAAGAAATTCAAAATCTGAGAAAATTGGGGATGAAGTTTGAATACAAAATTGTCTTAACAATTATAATTGATTAATGTCAATTATAAAATGATTTTTATCTATTATGTAGGTAAAAATCCCATAAAGAGCCCTATTTTATATTGTTTCCATTTCCATCCCAAATGATTCATTCCTTTAAAAATTAATAACTTACCCCTGTTTCTGCATTATTTTTGACATAGGGAGGTGTTAATGTTTTCCAAATCAAACTTTAGTGTTCTAGGTCCACTGGGTTTTAAAATGATAATAATGCACTTTGCAAAATCCAAAAAGCATGTTCCCCATAGAATCTGACATACACAATTTCAATCATTTTGTTTTCTATTATCTTCTACTGGTATGAAATGATAGCAGTTTATAAAATCTGTAGTCAAGTTTAAAGCAAAAGGAAGAAAATTCGAGATTAAAATTTTACTTTCTTAAACTGGGCACATCCGTCTAACTGTGAATTCCAACCTACTAATGAGACAGAGGCACAAAGACCTTGAGCCATAGTCCAGCTCGCGCAACATAAGGAAAACCCATCTCTAGATACACAAACAAATAAATAAAACTCTCTCTTTGAATTATTAAGTCAGAATTGAAGAAAACTTTCCTCATGAGTAAAATGTACCAAATGCATACAATTGGTAATTTATTTATTTATTTATTTATTTATTTATTTATTTATTTATTTATTAATTATTTTTTCCAAGTACCAAATTTCTTTATTTGAAAGAATTAAATAATTTAAATAGATGTTCTGGTACAGTTTATAGAAAAGGTTAAGGTAGCCCCAACATGTATATGCTGTCTTGGTGACATTAGCTCTCATTGTCACTGTCCCCCAGGGTATGCTTGTCAAAGAGGTACTCTGCCATGCCGGACTCAGGGGCTCCCATCTTGCACAGGTTGGTCACATGGTTGCCCAGCTCGTTGATGGCCTTTACCTGCTCTTCCAGGTAGTGAGTCTCGATGAAGTCACACAGATGGGGGTCGTTCTTATCAGTGGCTAGCTTGTGCAGCTCCAGGAGGGACTGGTTCACGCTCTTCTCCAAATGCAGCGTGCACTCCATTGCATTCAGCCCATTCTCCCAGTCGTCACGGTCTGGTTTCTTGATATCCTGAAGGAAGATCCAGCTGCCGCGCTGGTTCTGCAGCTTCATCAGCTTCTTGGCGTGTTCTCTCTCCTCATGAGATTGGTGAAGAAAGTATTTGGCGAAGTTCTTCAAAGCCACATCATCGCAGTCAAAGTAGTAAGACATGGACAGGTAGACGTAGGAGGCGTAGAGCTCCAGGTTGATCTGGCGGTTGATGGCAGCCTCGGCGTCCTGATGGTAGTTCTGGCGCACCTGCGAGGGCGAGGAGGTCGTCATGGCAGCAGCTGGCGAGGCTTGGCTGGACTGCTGCGGCGTTGCTGGCGGCAGCGAGAGCGGGTGAGGGCTGGGCTTGGTTCAAGCACTGTTGAAGCGGGAGACCCTGACGACGCTCGGCGGACCTACAATTGGTAATTTAAAGCTGTGAGAATTATATAGGAAGCAACATGTTTGAAAAAGTTGCTTCTTTATTATCCTTATGTAAATAAAACATTTTATAACTAAATGAGTTTTGTGGCACAAAAATGCATTTACCACATGTGAATAATTTTTAAAGATGTTAGGCTTAATGTAAAAAAACACTACAAATATTCAGCAAGTATATAGTTAAGTAGTAGATGCCTATGTAGATTGTGGGAAGCCAAGGCTTCCTCATCCCAAAACTGACAGAGGAATATATATTGTGCAAATTATATATATATATATATATATATATATATATATATATATGTGAAATTAACCTATATGTTATACATGTACATGCGATGTTGTGTCATACATGTATATTTGAGATATGTACATATATCAGAAACATGTATTTCTACCACAGTGGCTGGAATATAGAGTGCTGTACTGTATGCATTTTAATATTGAAAAACATTTGCCTGGCATTACCACCCAGGCTATCTTTCCATCCTCTTTTTCCCTTTAATGCCAGCCTTGACAGGTACTACAAGGTTCATTGAGATTTCCTGTGGTTTATGACCCAACATGACAACTGTGACTTCTTTGTGGCTTTTTGATGGTTGCAGTATATAACAATCACCTTATATCATCTGAGAGGCGCCTGACAGAGCACTGGCTTGATGGATCACCTGAGCTTCTGCTTTCCTGACAGAGGTAAGCAGCAGGTTTTTTTCTGGAAATCATTGGAGGGAAACACCCTGAGGGAGAGAAAGAGAAAGTAATGTGCATTGCACATTGACTGACAAAATGATTTGCTTACAATTCCAAGTTGGCTTAGCTGAGAACAGCAGTGAGGAGCAAAGTGTCTCATCGATATTTAAAGAAGGGATCATATAACCAACTTGACAGGCCATTTGTAAGTACAAATTATAGAGCAGAACTATAAGCTACAGGGGCCTTTGCTCCATCACTTACACTTTCATATTTCAGATTTACCTAGGAACAAACTGGGGATGTAAAATCGTGCAGCTGTTTCATTTCTTTGGCCCATAGATTCTTATACTGTTATCCTCAGAAGCAGCCCTGGTGATGAGAACTTTAGAAGTTCATCCCTTTATTCTGATTACTGAAGATCCACTAAATCAGAAGATCTGAAGATCTGAATCAGATCTACTGAATCAGAAACTTTAGGGGGGAACTTGGCAATCTGTGTTTTAACAGTCTTTCTTTGTTGTTCTGTTACAAGCCAAATGTAAGGAACTCTGTCTTTTAGGTTGAATTTGCCAATCAGAAATTCCTGAATATCTTACATCCATAGGAATAGTTATTTAATATTCTTTGCAAATTTCAATAGCACAATTAATTTATTATCAGAGAAAACAACAATTGCCAGATTAAATGTATTCACTTCCTTTGCATGTATACACAGAGATACAAACACATGATAAACAATTAGGCTTGTAAATATATCAGCAACACGGTTATGCATTAGAAATATGATTATATAATGAAATGAAGCAATCAAAAATTGATACTGTTTAGAGTGGATTAACTCTACCAAACAAGATGATAATCCATTGAATATAGTGATTTACATGTGCTTATCCCCTTTGTATATTAGTATTTTTGGTAATAGAAATTTTACTACATTGTAAGGCAGTTAATCGGCCATTTTTTCCATAGAAAAGAAACAAAACCATGCTGTTAGAAAACATTGGCACTGCCAAGTACAAGGGCCTGAGTTCAATCCCTGGTTCAGCAAAAAAAATAAAAAAATAAATAAAAAATAAAACATAAAGAAAACATAGGCAGGACCTCAAATGCCCCTTGGGTCTATGGAAAATACTGATTCTGATAAAAATTCTAAAGATGCAGGACACACTCATTTGAGCATGGAAATAGCATTCATTTCTTTTTCTTTCTTTCTTTTTTAGAGCATCCATTGACTCTGGAAGAAAAACTTGGAAGCTTTACCAGGGTCTATGAAGACGAGAAACATTTGCATCAATCTTTGAGACTGAGAATATGAGAAAATGCAAGGACATGTGGCTCCTTTCCCCAACATGGGACACTAAGAGTGCTAAATTTTGAGCAATGGAGGATTCTGGGTACTACGCCAGAAGTTTCTAAAAGGGAAATCAGGACTGGGTAGCTAGCTCAACAGTCTAAGCACCTGCCTGGCAAGCACAAGTGCTCAGGGTCAATCCCTGCTACCACTTTCTATGCCAGTCACCAGAACTGGGCATGGTGGTGCATGCTTGTAATCTCAGCTCTGGGGAGGCTGAGAAAGGAGGATCACTATGAGTCTGAGCTGCACAGTAAAACCCTCTGACAAATTTTGGTGATTCAGTTTCCAGTAAATAAACACAAAACCTGATAAGTGGAGAGAATAATATGTGAGTGTGTGTGTGTGTGTGTGTGTGTGTGTGTGTGTGTGTGTGTGTGTGTGTGTAAGTATAGAACAGGAAAGCAAATCAATTTTCTTTAAATAAAATTAAACATTTCCCTAGAGACTGGTCACATTAGAACCCAAGTCCCCATTTTCAAAGTTTATGAGTTATGCATTTTTCTTTGTGTAAAATTAGGAAAGAAATTTGATATAGTGATTTGGATGCATAAAAACTGATGGAAGAAGGATAGAGACACATCCCCTATTGTTCTATAAATCATAGCATGAAAGAATTCCATGAGCTTTGTGCCCAGAACCCAGACCAGGGAATCACAGATAGAAACTGTTGGCCTGTGACCTCCATGCCACCAGAACTTCTTCCCTGCCCAGAAACCCAAGCATCTGGTGCATAGGTAGAAACACTGGGTGTGCACCCCCATGCCACCAGATCTTTTTTCCCCTCCCGGAACACAGCCCCAACATCTGCTATGGAGCCTTACAAAAAGACTGGGGATGAGATCCTCCCAGCTAATCCAGGAGCTGAATATCTTACCAGAGGAGCACAGTGGGCACTTCACTTCCATGAGCTTCAGCAGGAAGAAGGTGAGCACAACAGCCAGACCTAGCTAGGCACATATCAAAAAGGTCAAACTTCGTAGATGAGGACCCAAATTTCAGTAGCTGCTAACAGCATAACTTCACAAAAGTTCTACACCAAAGATCAGGGGACAGTGCTGTACAGAATGACAAAGAGAAAGACCAAGAGACAATCGCAGGCCCCAAGTCCAACGAGAACATATGCAGGAGACACTAGCATAGAAGAAAATGGGAATCACACAGCTGAAATCTCTGAATTAGTAGTATCTGAAGTAAAGAAACAAATGCAGAAATGTATAGAGGAACTCAGATCAGTAATAATTTCTGAAGTAAAAAAAGAAATAACTATAATAAAAGAAGTACTAAGTGCTTTCGAAGACACTGATAAAAAATAGAGGAGAGTGGAAAATGATAGAATTCTTGAATGAGCAATATAGGAAAGAAATCGATGATATGAAGCAGTTTCAAAGAGATATACAGGAAAATAAAATCTCAATCACAAGCTGGCAACACCGTATGAATGAAAGTGATGATTGTGTTTCAGGTCTTGAAAACACAGTCACAGCTAGTAAAAGGTAAGGTATCTCTTAAAAACAACTAGGATGCCGAAAAATATTAATTAACCATTTGCAAGTTCACACAAAGTTGAACAACATGAGATTAATAGGCATCAACAAGAAAGGACTCAATACAAATGATATAGTCTAGCACAAGAATAATATACTAAAAGCCACTCGAGAAAAGAAACAGATCACATTTAAAGGAAAACCCATCAGAATAATGGCATATTTCTCTTCACAAACCAAGAAGTCAAGAAAAGCATGGAGCAAAGGGCTTCAAGTCCTCCATGAAAACAAATTCCCGCTCAGACTGCTATACACCACAAAACTCTCTTTCAAACATGATGGGGAAGTGAAATGTGTCCATTACAAAGAACAACTGAAGAAATTCATAAAAGCCAACCCTACACAGACTACTAAAAAATATTTTAGAGACAGATGAAAATGACTCAAACTCCACGAACGAAAACAAAAGAACCCACCAAATAGGCCAACCAACTAAACAAAGGAGAAAAAAGGAGTAAACAATACTAGGTAAAAAACGTGTTAATCATAAATCAATACATTTCAATTAAAACAGTCAATTTACATGGACTTAATTCTCTAATTAAAAGAAATAGACTGGCACAGTAGATTAGGAAGCAAAAATCCAATAAAATGCTGTATACAAGAAACATACTTAACTCATAAAGTAATTCATAGGTTGAAAGTCAAAGGATAGAAAAAAATACTACATGCCCTAGCACCTCAGAAAAAAAAAGGGGTAGCCATCTTGTTTGCAGACAGTCTGAACTTCAAACCAAGATTGATCAAATGAAATAAGGAAGCCCACTACATATTAGTTAGGGTAAAAATTCAAGACAAAGAGATAACCCTCATAAATAGGTACACACCCAACACAGGAGCACTCAGCTATACAATAAAAATTTTAATGGACATGAAAAATCCAATATACAATACCACAACCTTAACAGGAGACTTTAACACCTCTTTACCCCAAAAAGATAGATCAAGCAGACAGAAAATTAGCAAAATGTCACAGAACTGAATTAGAACTTGGAACAACGGGACTTAGTGGACATTTACAGAGTGTTCCACCCAACTACTTTTGAACACACATTTGTTCCAGCTGCACATAGGACATTTTATAAAATAGACCACTTATTAGTGCATAGGTCATGCTTAAGTATTGGCAGGAAAATAGAAATTATCCCATGCATATCATTTGACAAAAGTGCAAAGAAAGAAGACATAAGTGACAAAAAAATCAACGAGAACCCCAGAAATTAAACAACACCCTCCTCAGCAACCAGGGTGTTACAGACAAAGTTAACCAAGAAGTTAGGAGGACCACCCACTCAGGACTCCCCCCTCCTGTCCCTCTCTTGGATAGATTTCTTTCCCCTTATAAGTAAATTCTGTTCATAAAAAATAATAAATTAAACAATATCTACATTTAATGAAAATTCAAACATAACCTACTGGAATTTATGGAATGCAGTGAAAGTAGTTCTTAGAGGGAAATTTAAAGCTGTGAACTCACACATTAAGAAAACAGAATGGGAACAAATACTCTAATGCTGCACCTAAGTCATCTAGACAAGGAACAGCAAAGCAAACCCAAAGACCAAAGACAGGAGGAAATTATAAAGATGAGAGCAGAAATTAATTCAATTGAGACAAAGAGAACAATACAAAGAATTAATGTATCAAAAGCTGCTTTTTTGAAAGAAATTACCAACAGAGTAAAAAGACAACTCATGTATTGTGAAAAAAAAAAAAAACAAAAAACAAAAAACGAGTAAGTATTCAAGCAAAGGTCTTCTACTTAGGATTTATAAAGAACTAAAAAATATTAGGGTCTCCCAATTCAAAGACCCAACAAGAAATGGTCATCTGAGAACTTTCACTTCTCAGCAGAAGAAATACTAGGAGCATATAAATACATGAAGAAATGCTTAACATCACTAGCCATCCATGAAATGCAAATTAAAAGAGCACTGAGATACCATCTCACCCAAGAAAGTAGGGCTGGCATAAAGAAATCAACCAACAACAAATGTTGCAGAGGCTGTAGAGAAAAAGGAACACTTCTTCACTGCTGGTGGGAATGAAGATTGGTGAAACCATTATGGAAAGCGGTGTGGAGACTCCTTAAAAACTAGAACTAGAAATCCCATTCAACCCAGCTATGCCGCTGCTGGAAATTTTCCAAGAAAAACTGAAAATATCATATCATAGTGTTATCTGTGCACCTATGTTTATAGAAACACAATTTTTAATAAGCAAATCTTGGAAACAAACAAAATGCCCCTCATTGGAAGAATGGTTGAAAAGGATGTGGTATTTTTATACACTGGAATATTACTCAGCTTTAAAAAATGAGAAACTCAAAGACTTCATGTATATATATATATATATATATGGATGTATCTTGAAACTATACTCATAAGTGAAATAAACCAGACTTACATGTGTAAATATCACATAGTCTCCCTAGTGTAAAAACGCAAAAGAAGGAACAAAACTGGAAAGGCATAACACAGCTGAGTGGAAAATCAAGAACTTTACAGCTAAACAATGAAGAGACAGCAAGCAGAACATAATAGGAAACATAGCAGATATACCATGCACTTATATACACAGGATGAATTAGACAATGGTCCTAAGAATCCCCAACAGGTTTTTCACACTGAGGATAGCAACGTATAACACTAAAACTATATTTGGAATGCCTGTAATTCTGTCAATTATTGCTAAACTCTCTCTTAAGTAAATATTTGCTTTATAAGAAAACAAGAAATGGTATTGAAAGAGAGTAAGAGACAAGGAAAATTCCATAGGACTGACCACCTATAATTTTGTATATGCTCAGATTCCTGAATTTCTGTGTAAAAAATTGTGTAACTGCTTTTATCACATTCCACAGGAATTTATTAGAATATCAGTGATTGGTGGAAAATACTGATTCTAAGTTAAGCCTAAGATGTTTGATATTCAGAAATACAGTGATGTTATGTTCAAGTACCTAGTTTATAGAGTAATAGTATCATTAAGCTTCTCTTCCGGAGGACTAACAGTTTAAGTTTGCAGACAAAAAGTTAGAGAAAAAGAAGGGCTACAAGGATAATCAATATTTTGGCCCTTTGTCTTCAAATTCAGTGAGGACTGAGAACATAAGGAACCTGTACTGTAACATCCTGTAACTCAGTGGTACCCAAAATTCTCTGCTCAAGGAGACTTTGGGGCCACAGAGCAAAGAGAATGATGATGTATAGTGTGCCTAAGGAGAGTCTACCCTCATAGTAAACATTCTCTCAGGTTTTCATAGAAAGCCACTGGTCAAGTAATAGCCATGACTCATCCAGATGGTTGAGACACTGATAAAAGTTCCACAAAATGCTGTACATAATTTCAAGGTAAATCCTGAGGAGATTTAACTGACCTTGTTGACTAGAAAAGTTATTTGTTTTGTTATGTAGGTCTTCTTTAACTTGACCTTAACCACCCACCAGAAAAGTTTAACCACAAGGCATAAAAAGTAAAGTCAGATAAATATGTTGAACTGTAAAAGGCCCAAGTCAATAGCTTGCTGCACGGTCAGTTCTGCTGACAACTCACTAGTATTATGGAATATTAGAATATGCATACAACTACTTTTTGTTAGTTCAATGAGAAGAAATATTTGTACAAATAGTGTTTAGAAAAGTTACCATGTCTGCATCTTGTACTCTGAACAACTACTATGAAGACAACAATATGCATTGTATTAATTACTGTGGCTGTCCTACTAAGGTGTTTTGAAACTGTCTCATTGTCATTTCTTATTAAAAGTGACAAAATTACAGGAAAAGAAAAATAAATTAATAAAAAATTTCCAGGAGCTGCCAATATAATCCTAGCAGTGTATAGTACAAAGCTGTATTTTACAGGAAGATAACAATTTTATTTCTGCCATTGGTCAGAAGCCCATTTCTTCCATTCTGCTGTAGGTACGATCTACTTATCTGCCATATTCCATATAACATATATGTTTCTGCATGATAAGTACTCAAGAATAAATTTTTCTGGCAAAGTTATTATCAACACTTATTTTCTAGTGTTCCAAATGCTATATAAATGGGAAGCCCTAGGAAGGAATAAGAATAATGTCCAAATGTGCCAACACACTCTCCAAATTTCCAGAACTGTCATGCTTTTAAACTGTCATTACCTTTGTTTCTGTCTAAAAAGATGAACATAACTCTTTTTTATTGAAAACACTTTCATCACTTCCCCAAAGACAAAAGAACACAGTTCTCACTCATCAGCATATGAACTAGATGTCCAATCATCTTCTATACTGTTTAGATAATATCATTTCCCTTTTAGTTCAGTCAGAATCTCACATGGGTCATGCATATTCAATACCCATGTGACATTAACTATCCAAATGGTGTTATTTCATAATTATTGCATTAAGAATAATGTATGCTTTGAAAATATTGACTACTTACACATTTAAGATTGGATTTTCTAAGAGTGGTTTCCAATTGAACTTCACTCCTCAGAAGAGCTACCTCTGTTCCGTTTAGATTCCTTCAGGTCTCATGGTTTTGTTTTCACTTTATTTGTGATCCTCCATTGCTCTCTGAAATAGTAATGAGTGAATAATTGGAGTTTCTAATAGATGGAAAAGAAAATCAAATTTATTTTTGTTATTTAAAACTGCTTGTAGCCGGGCGTGGTGGCGCATGCCTGTAATCCCAGCACTCGGGAGGCTGAGGCAGGAGGATCGGTGCGAGTTCGAGACCAGCCTGGGCTACAAAAGTGAGCTCAAGGCCAGCCTGAGCTGCATAGCGAGACCCTGTCTCAAAAAGACAAAAACAAACAAACAAACAAACAAAAAAACTGCTTGTGTTGTGAATAACTCACTAAAATTTCTTTATAAGTATTCATTGAAACTAAAATAATATTGCATTGTAAGCATTACAGTAAAATT
>PVJA010037292.1:0-20514 GCA_004027025.1 Myocastor coypus
TGTGTATGTATCTGCTTCCTCTTAGTCCAAAGAGAAGTATATTCTTTTCCTTTTTTTTTCTAAGCAACATCAATAGGGAGGCGGGACATGCCCACACACCGTACTCTGTAAAATGACTGTGAGGATAATATGCAATATGTCAACTTTCAAAGAAAAGAAAGGGGAAAAGAAAAAAAAAGTAATGTGGATTTAGAAAGGTTAATGTTAAATTGTTTGATCCATCTTATATACCTATATGTATTAATCTAAACTGATCTGATGATGAAAATATGTAATATAACCATTGTTAAATTTAAACAATAAAAAATTTGAAACAAACAAACAAGAAAAAGAAATATTAATATTTATATTTGTTGTTGATATTATGAAGTAGGAAAGAGTATTTTTAAATTGTATTGGTCAGGGTTTTACTTAGAGAAATAGAACAGATATAATATAAGGAATGGGTATTAACACAAAATATACAATCTATAAGGAATTTTAAGATTGGCTTAAAATAATCACTCACAGAGTCAGATGAGAAAGCGTGGTGAGGGTGTGTGCATGCTCCAGACTGAAGGATTCAGTCCCATGGTCTGGACTTCACTGCAACACTCCATGTAAGTCTCTACCCATCGGCTGATGGGTCTGCGATGGAAGACTGAAGTGTCTGTAATGGACGCAGAAGAGTCTGCAACGGGCGGTGGAAGATCCAAGCTGGAGGCCAAAGAGTCTGCGCTGCAAGCCAGATAATGAAGTCCAGGCTGAATGCGAAGACTGAAGCTTCCCGGATGAAGTGAAGTGTTGACTCCTTCTTCAGCTCTTTAAAAAGTCTCTTTGTGCTTAGTCATTCTGACGTGGGCCCATTGTGCCCTAGGGTGGAATCAATCATACCCCAGGATGGGCCCTTGATCCCACTCTAGGGAGAAAGCCAATCATATTCTAGGCAGGCAGTGGTCACGCTCCAGGGAGGAACCAACTGTACCCCAGAGTGGGGTTCCCACCAACAGGGAACCAGCCTACTGAGTCATTCAGCCAAGTTGACACATTGTATCAACCACTACAATCCACCCCTTGTCAACTTGGCATAATTAAACCAGTCTCCAAATACATAGGTATGCATAGAATTATGCCTAACATTTTTATTACTATCCCATATACAAACGGAAATGCGCTAATACACTTATCCAAACAGAAGATAAGTTTTCTTTGCTTATGCGTAGTTTACTTGAGCCTTTTACAGCTGGTAATTGTCAGTTGTACAGTACTTTTATACTTTGTATAAACTATTCTGCTGAATGCTTAAGACCAAGTTAAGGCCAGACCTGTATAAATATAAGCATAATTTTGTTATTTGACAAGGTCAGCCTAATCTCAGGATTTATCTTGGAACCATGTATAGCACCTTGTAACTCTTCCATCAGTGTCAACCATCTGGATGAGTCATAGCCATTGCTTGACCAATTTGCTTTCTTTGAGAGCCTGAGAGATTGTTTCTCTTTAGGTGACTCTCCTCAGGCACACCATACATCATCAATCACTTTCCTGTGTGGCTCCATGTTCTTCTTGTCACAGCAGAGATTCTCTTACGTCTTGAGTCTTTACTGACCTTGAGGGGCTAGGGACAAAATATTGGCTATCCTTTTAGCCATCGATCTCTCCAATTTTTGGTCTGCAAACCTTAGTTGTTAAACATCCAGAAGAAAAGCTTAATAATGTTACTCTGGAAAATAATCCTAGAATCTTGTACTAAATCTATCCATATTATAACAAAACCATATATGGGGGTGAAGTAGTAGTTATAATCCCCTTTTCTGTAGCTGATCACGGGGTTGTAGATGATAGTTAGAACTACCTTCTTCTACTACCCATTCTGTATTCCCTTGGTCCTCAGCAAGTACCTCAGCAGGTCTTGGTTCTTTCCCTGGAGGAGTGACCCATACTTTCATTCCTGAAGGCTCTGGACTATTTATTGTCGTGCCTGTATTAGATTGTTTCAATTTCCCATTGACTTTAATAATAGGGCATGGCAATACTAGTAGGTGCCCCAAGGGATCTCCTGCACACCATGTGTATTCTTCCTTTCCTCCATTGGGCAGTAGCAGCCCAATTTCCCCTGGATAGTCTGGGTAAATCACCCCTGACAATACTGTGATTCCTTTAGCTTGTTTCCTCGGAGGCATAAGGAATCCAAAGTAACCAGGTGGAAATCTTAGCTTCCAGTTCAATGGCATCATTGCTGTACTTCCCGGTACAAGCCTTCCCCACTCTGGGACTAAAACTTCTAGTCCAGCAGAACATAAGGTTGTGGGTTCAAGAAGCAAGACTTTTGCTAATGGATCACTAGATGTAATGGTGAGTAGTACCATTCCTACTCCAACCCCTTGATTCCTGGACCCATGAATCCTGGCTATGGGAGACACAGTACTATGTAGAGGGCACTGATTCAAAGTATACACAGCTTTTTGAAGTACCTTGCCCCAGCCCTGAAAACTATTACCACCTAGCTGGCGTTGTAACTTTCTTCAAAAGAGCATTCCACCTTTCTATCAATCTAGCTGCTTCTGGATGGTAAGGAACATGATAAGACCAATGAATTCCATGAGCACGAGCCCACTGCTTCACTTCTTTGGCTGCAAAATGTGTTCCCTGGTCAGAAGCAATACTGTATGGAATTCCATGGTGGTGGATAAGGCATTCTGTAGGTTCACAGATGGCAGTTTTGGAAGAAGCATTATGTGCAGCAAAGCCAAATCCATATCCAAAATATGTGTCTATGCCAGTGAGGACAAAGCACAGGCCCTTCCATGATGGAAGTGGTCCAATATAATCAGCCTGCCAACAGGTTTCAGGCTGACCACCCTGAGGAATGTTGCCATATCGGGGACTCAGTGTTGGTCTCTGCTGCTGGCATATTGGACACTCAGCAGTGGCTGTAGCCAGATCAGCCTTGGTGAGTGGGAGTCCATGTTGCTGAGCCCATGCATAG
The DNA here is from genome assembly GCA_004027025.1 of Myocastor coypus. Lineage (NCBI taxonomy): Eukaryota > Metazoa > Chordata > Mammalia > Rodentia > Myocastoridae > Myocastor > Myocastor coypus. The sequence goes on from PVJA010037292.1 coordinate 2,969, forward strand.
CCTCAATCCCTGCTACCATGGCCATTCTGTTCATGGGCTCACTAGGCAATGACAGGGATGAAGAAGGAGGTTGGCCACTACCTGCAGAATGGGTCATCTTATCCACTTGGTTGTTAAAGTCCTCTTCTGCTGATGACACCTTTTGGTGAACTTTAACATGGGAAACAAATATTTTTACATCCTTTGCCCATATGGAGAGGTCTATCCACATACCTCTTCCCCAAATATCCTTGTCACTGATTTTCCAATCATGTTCCTTCCAGGTTTCTGTCCCTCTGGCCAAACCACTGGCTACCGTCCATGAGTCAGTTTATAGTCGCACATCTGGCCATTTCTTTCTCCAGACAAAATGTCCTACCAAGTGCACTGGCCGAAGTTCTGCCCCCTTGCAATGATTTCCTTTCACCATGTCCCAGAAATGGGCTGTAAAGCTGCAACTGTCCACTTGTGGGTGGTGCCTGCATAGCGTGCAAAGCCGTCTGTAAACCAGGCCCTAGTCTTCTTTTCTGACAGCTGGTTATATGGCACACCCCACAATGCCATAGGTGCATGCTGGGAAACAGAAGGCAATATGACAGGCATAGGAGCTATAGGTATTTGGACAACTTCTTCATGTAATTTACTTGTCCCCTCTGGACTTGCTCTGGCTCTATCAGGAATGTACCACTTCCATTTAATGACAGACTATTGCTGGGCACGTCCAAACTTATGACTTGATGGATCAGATAATACTGAGGACATGATAGGCAACTCAGGTTTCATGGTGACCTAGGGGCCCATAATCAAGCGTTCAGTTTCCAACAATGCCCAGTAACAGGCCAACATCTATTTCTCAAAGAGAGTAGTTGTCTGCAGATGATGGCAGAGCCTTGCTCCAAAATCCTAAAGGCCTCTGCTGCAGTTCACCTATGGGGGCTTGCCAGAGACTCCAAACAGCTTCCTTATCTACTACTGATACTTCAAGTACCATGGAATCTGCAGGATCATATGGTCCCAGAGGCAGAGTGGCTTGAACAACAGCCTGGATCTGTTGCTGGGCTTTTTCCTGTTCTGGGCCCCATTCAAAATTAGCAGGTTTCTGAGTCACTCAGTAAATGAGTTGGAGTAAGACACCTAAATAAGAAATATGTTGTCTCCAAAATCCAAAATAGGCCTACAAGATGCTGTGCCTCCTTTTTGGTTGTAGGGAAAGCTAGATGAAACAATTTATCCTTCATCTACATGCTCCACACCATTGAGTCCTAGAAACTTCACTGAGGTAGCAGGACCTTGAAGTTTTGTGGGATTTATCTCCATCCTCTGGCCCTCAAATGCTGTACTAACAAATCCAAGGTGGTTACCACCTCCTGCTCAGTAGGCCCAATAAGCATAACATCATCAATATAATGGAACAGTGTGACATTTTGAGGAAAAGAAAAACTTCTTAGTTACTTTTACTGATTGCTGGGACAAATAGCCGACACTCAAAATGAAGGAAGGAAAGGTTTATTTAGCTTGCATTTCATGGAGGTTTCAGTCCGTATTTGGCTGGCCCAAGGCTGAGTGGAACAGGGCAGAGAGCATCCAGTTCATGATGGTGGAACAGCGACAAAATAGTGGCAGAGGCAGCCAACCAAACAGGGCAGCAGAGAGCAACAGCTCTCCTGGCAGCAGAGCAACAGCACCAGTCTGTCTCTCTGTCTCTCTTTATATTACATTCAGGCTCTCTGCCTCAAGATATCCACGCTAGACCACACCCATAGTCTCAGCCGTACTCAGACTGATAATCCCATCAGTACTAAAACACAATCCCAGTGATCATGAATCAAGTCTCAATTGATCGAAGCCACGCCCCATGATTGCACGAGTTTTTTTTTTTTTTTTTTTTTTTTTTTGGGGGGGGGGGCAACTAGACATAAACCATAACATAAATGGTGAAAATAAATACCAGAAAAGTAATAGACTATTTATTTATAGCTCGTTGTACTTCTATTAGTTTCTATTAAAATTCTACAAGACTTTTCAAATATATGCAAAGATACTAAAAGAGAAAAATCAATATAAAGGAAAAACAGTTTGGGTGGCATATCAAATATAAATATAAATTTCATAGTCACTCATACATTGAATATTACAATCAGTTTAAGCCTCTTAGTTATGAACATCCTTTTATTTTTTTATTTTAATTTTTTTTTTTTTTTTTTTGTCTTTTTGAGACAGGGTCTCGCTATGCAGCTGAGGCTGGTCCTGAGCTCACTTTTGTAGCCCAGGCTGGTCTCGAACTCGCACCAATCCTCCTGCCTCAGCCTCCTGAGTGCTGGGATTACAGGCATGCGCCACCACACCCGGCTTTATTTTAATTTTTATTGGTATATGTTTGCAGTACATGGTGATTACATCCTGCCTGGGGAATTCATATCTATTCACTGCTCATCTTGATTATTTTTACCCCTATGGCCACTTGCACATTTATCTCTCTTTTCCCTCAGATATCTCCATTCCTACAGTGCACATCTCACTTATTAATACATTCCTTTTGTTTGGCTTTGGTTTTTAAAATTATTTGTATTTTAGGTTTTTGACATTAAAGACACTATATTACATTTAACTTTTGGTAATGGACTTATTTCACTTAGCATTATGGTCCCAAGTTTCATGTATTTTCTTTTAAGTGATGCATTTTGTCCCTCCTCTTTATAAAGACTTGTTTTTATACTTAGGACAGTTTTGTTCTAGCAGTTGCAGCACCTTTCCAACGCTGCACAGTTTGCGAGTGATAGAATGGAAAACCATATTTCTTCACTGTTAGGTGGAAGATTCTACCTCTATAAAATTTCAATTAAATTAAGTGCCAAGAACATATGTTGAATGCTTATGCTAGGTACTAGGGAAAAAAGCACATTAGATACACAGCTGCTCTTTCAGAAAAGCACAGTGGAAAAGAAAACTGGAACCTGAGTCCACAACTTTAATGCTACCAAGGTGAGAGCTTTTCTTGATACCCATATATGCAGAAGATCACATAGAATATTGAAGTCATAAATTTCAAAATGTCATGTGTTGGCCTGAAAAATTCCCTCTTCAGTCTCCTAGGAAATTTTCAAGTTTTTCTCAATAGAGGAAGAATCAGGAGATGGAAGGAGGAGAATGGAAGCAGAGGGCAAGAAGATGAAAAGGGAATTGGTATGTGCTGTGGACATGTACCAACTCCACAGAATGAGCAAGTATGGAGAAGGAAGGGTATCTAGGGATGGGTGCATGAAGGGGGGTGGCAGGGAGGGGAAAGAGGATGAGAAGAGGACCAAAGGTGTGCTATGTACCAGTACCAACTTGCATTGGTGTGCAAACATTATGTACTACATACTTTTACTGATGAGATAAAAATTTTTGAAAAGCAATTTACAGGGCTACTTTCAGATCTAAGTTTGCCTAGTATAGTGTGCATTTTATCTATTACCAGTATTTGACTTCTCTGGTTTTCATTTTCAGTGAACTACATTATTTGATGATTCCATGAGAGTATTTATAGAAGGAAAGTTATCTTCCATACTTTCTATCTCCAGTGTCTGTTTAAAAAGTTAGCACATTTGTATAAAGGGTGGTGAGCATCAAGAACTCTAATAACTTCTGTGAGAATACAGCCAAGAAGATTAGCTGTACACTTCTTACTGAAAAATTCCCTCACATATTTCAGTACATGCGAGTTAAGCTTCTTAGCATGAAATATAATTCTACTATTCAGTTTACGTAGATTAAATGCTGAAAAAAGGGTGTTTCTTCTCATTAATTTATCCAATATTATATCTATATATTCTGAGGGTCAAAACACATCTGAATTGTAACTGATGGTGCCCAAAGTGTCCTTCCGTACTATGTGACTCTGAAAGAGTTCTGAGATTCATCAATAAGAAAATGACATAATTTCTTGACAAGTGTGTATTTTGTGTCTCTGTACAATATTCTCCTTATCTCAAATGTTGTGGAATATTGGTTACTCTCACAGTGAGAAATTGTTGTGACAATCACTGGCATAGGATATCTATGTAATATGAATCATGCTGGTGAATAGATCTGGCTTATTAGATCTCTGTAACTCTTTAGCGAAGCTCAACTTGATGACTCTGTGGGAGCTCGATGATAGCCTTGGTCTCATTCCTTTCACAAGAAATCTCTTTGCTCATCTTCCATTGTCTACTTTCATATGCTTGGACCACATCTGAACCCCTGTCAGTGTCCCCTGTCAAATATTCTACTAACAAAGTCAATGGATGTATCACATAGCTAAGTGATAGTATTATTTTTTTTGACAAATTTTATTGTCTTTTTTCTTTTAAAGAAATTCCTCTAATATGTCAGGATCTAATTTTCCTCTCTCTCTCTCTCTCTCTCTCTCTCTCTCTCTCTCTCTCTCTCTCTCTCTCTCTTTTATTCTCTTCTATGCTATAAATTTTCTCTAGATTTTCTAAATATCTTAAGTCTTTTACCCTTCCCTTCTCTTCCCTTCCCTTCCCTTCCCTTCCCTTCCCTTCCCTTCCCTTCCCTTCCCTTCCCTCCTTTCCCTTCCCTTCACATTCTATAGGGATTCATCTATAGGAATATCAATGATTGATGGTAATATCTGTTCCATGTTATGTCTAAGGTATTTGATATACAGAAAGACAGTGATGTTAAGCTCAAGTACCTGTGTTATAGAGTAATAGTATCACTAAGCTTCTATTCTGGAGGGTTAATAACTTAAGTTTATAGACCAAAAAAATTAGAGAAAAAGGACTACAAGGATAGCCAATATTTTGGCCCTATCCCTTTAAGGTCAGTGAGGATTCAGGACATAATAGAACCTGTACTGTAACATCCTATAACTCAGTGGTGCCCCAAATTTTCTGTTCAGGGAGATTATGGGGCCACAAATGAAAGGGATGGGTGGTATATAGTGTTCTTTCCCTTCTTCCTTTTCCTCATCTTTCTCCTTCTCCTGGTTTTTTGAGCCTATTTTCTCTCCAATGTGGTATACTCCTTATTAAGACAGGTCCAAGATTATAATAATTTGTGATTTTATTTGTTAATGGATATCACTGAATTGATCAGTAAAGGGATAAATGGGGAAAATAGAGTCTTGATTTTATTGTTAAACTGTAACACCTTTGGTTGAGGTACTCAATGCAATAAAAACTTTTCCTTCTTTAATCTAAGAAGATAGTTTATCAATAGAGTAGCACTATTTATAACTGTGTTCATCCTTCCTTATGTCCTGTTTATTTACTTGAAGCTCATGATACAAAAAGCAAAAGAATTGGAACATGACTGGACCAAAATCCCTTTCCTCATTTTTGTCATTTGAGTTTTCGACTCAGTGAAACTGTAAGGCACGACCTAGATAAAACTACCTATTAAGTTCATTTGAAATAAAAATTATATGGATAAAAACTAATAAGGTATCTAAGAAAGGCAACAATGAATGAGCAAGGAGTCTCAAGAACTTGCAGGAAAATGTAATCCAATGAAATTGAGGAAAAAGAATAAATCAACTTAAAAAATTTCAAAAGATTATCACAAGTTTCAAAAATCATGATGTTTTAAAACTACTTCCTTCCATTTTAAATGAAATGAGTGTGTATGAAAACAACTAACATCTGTAACACAAATTATGCGCTTTAAAAAAGTTTGGATAAGTAGAAGAGTAATTTGGTTTATATGAAATATCTATGGTAGTGTTTGTTAGCTTTTTTAGAGTAAGTTGTGGTTAACATAGATTCAGAAAAAGTTTAAAAATGTCCTAATTAATACCTTTCATGCAAAGTTAAGGAGATGGAATTGCTGACAGATGAAGAGAAGGTTCTGTGTGTTTCATTATCATTATTTTCAAATAATATTAATTAAGCCACCTCCTGTGCTGATGGTGGAAGTTAGTGGTCCACAATAAAGTGGAGCAGATGTCGTCCTTGACCTTATGAGTCACAGGAATAAAACATATGGCATTGTTTCATATATTTCTAGAATATGAAGCAACTAAAAAGGCAACATGGTACTTATGAGCCTCTAATTATTCAGCAGAAAATGTCTATTATTAACAGTTATTTATTATACACACAGTGGAGTGATAGATTTTCTTCTCCATATTATTTATTGCCTTTCTGCAGCAAGATGAAACTTTTGAGCTTTCTCTTTAAAAGTTTTATATTTTTCTCATGCTTCTGACAATGTATAAAAATGCTGATTCTGTGAAACTTTGTCAAACACAGTATTATAAAGCTATTTTAAGGTTTAGCAACTTGATTGATCAAAAGAAGTGAGCTGAAAAATATCATGGTTTGTCAGTATTTGTCGGTAGTTGGCAGCCTTTGACGATAGTGTTACAACCTTTTGTTTTGAGATTGGGGAAGTCTTCGTGTCATGTAAAATAAAGAATGGTCAACTAAAAAATGCACATTAACTGTTTTGGGTATAGGCATTAGTTCTTCGTCCCTGTGACAAAATACTTGAGATAAATAATCTACAAACAGGAGATGTTTCTTTTGGCTTATGATTTCAGAGCTTTCAGTCCTTTGTTGTTTGGTTCTATTGTTTTGGGCCTTCGATGAGGGAGAACATTAAGGTGGGGTCACACGTTGAAACTGAAACGTTCATCAAGGTGGCTATGAAGTGATCCAGGAAAGGTTAGGGGCCCCATGTTCCTTTCAAAATTACACCCTAGTAACCTAGAGGCTCCCTTAATATTCTCACTACTTCCAAGTAGTATGATGGTGTTGATCAAACCTTGAGCTTTCCAAAGACTTCAGTTCATACAGTATATCAGATAGAACCTATAACAGTATGTAACCTTTATGAATCTTAAATTAATAAGTATAGTGTAAAAAAATAGTCCAAGCATCACAATCCAAAGAGGCAAACAAAATATAAATAAAAATTTGACTTTAGCAATGTTCCCACCTAAAGTTCATGGAATCAAGTTCTAAATAAGGCAGATGTTGTCATTGTGGATATCTAATAATTTCTATCATCCCTATTCTGCTTCTCTTTTTCTTTAATTTGCCCTTTGTCTAAAATGTTTCACTAACATTTTTTAAGTCCTTCTTATCTTCCCAGTCTCACTATTTTACCAATCTTTTCTCATACGCTGAATTAGTTTTATAGAATTTCTCCTGGTGGTCCTGAGTGAAAGAGAAAACAAAGATAGTTTTAAAGATATATATATATATATTAAAAGCTCTCATGTTAATATTTCTGATCCCATTATCAGATAACATTTTTAAAGTAAGTAGTAGCAAAGAAAATAATACATGCTACTGTGAGTTTGCATAAATACAGAAATAAAAAAGAAGTGGATACAAAGCTGTTGCCATTGATTAGTTGGAGTAAGAGAAAATAAAGGGGAAATTAACTAGACTACATTCCTAAAAGTCTGTGACTTTTTACATTGTGCAGATTTTGTAGTTAACAGACAGAGAAAGCAAAAGAAAATCACATATATGGAGCATTAATTTGTCATTCAGATCAGGGCACTAGCAGATCCAGTGTCTGATGATGACTCATTTCCTGATGCATAGAGAGCCGCCTTTACCCTGTGTTCTCAGACGATAGGAGGAGTGCAGGAAATTGCTGGGAGCTGTTTTATAAGAGCAGTGGTGTTATTCATGAGGACTTCTTTCCAAATGTCTCATTTCCTATAACATCAGATTGAGGGTTAGGATTTCCTTACAGGATTATTCTGAGTTTCCCCGAGAACTCTCCTGGTATGAATGTTCTGCCTTCGTGGAGAAAGTCTGTAGACTCAGTGCGGCATTGTCACATGCCCTTTTTGGGCACTGGGATTCATTAGTAGACAGTAAATAAATAGTGGCTATGGTGTTAATGTAGGAGGAGAAGACAACCTCCGAAGAGTAAGAAAATTATAGGAACCACAATTGATTTCTTTAATTTCATTTTTTTTTATTTTAAAGAGAAAACTTAAAAAGAATATTCCTAGGTATTTTTTTTCCAAAAGAACTGAAATCATCACCCCGTAGTGATATATGTGCACCTATGTTTGTAGCACTGCAAGTTGTCACAACTTAATCTTGGAAACAGCCCAAATGTCCATCAACTGAGGAATGGCTAAGAGAAAATATGGTACTTATACACAGTATAGTTTTATTCAGGGATAAAAAAGATAAATTCAAGGTTTTTGTAGATAAATGGGTGCAGCTAGAGACTGTATTGATAAGTTAAATAAATCAGATCCATATGTGCAAATATCATATTATCTCATTAGTGTGGCAACCTGAAAGAGTAATTGAAATCTAAAAAGTACATCGCATACTGGGATGCATAATTTGTTCAGTGGGAAGAAAAAATTGGGATGAGGGAAAAAAACAACTGAAAGGAGGGGAAAAGATATTTAGGTATATATGTGGAATAGTTTGAATAACTGTGTTGTTGATTTCAGCTGGTCTCTTGAAAGGAGTAGCTAGTGCTTATTTTTTTTTTTACTTTTATCTTTCCTCTTTTGAATTTCTTATAGCTTCTTCATTATTGTTTTGTTTTGCTTTTTTCTTTAAATGTATCTTGCACAATTATATGTGATAATATGAACAAGTAATTTGAAGATAGCCTTATTAATACAGCAATCATTTCTTAATTCCTATTACTTTGCTTAGTGAAATTTTGTATTGCTTCTAATGCTTCTTTCTTTTTGTCATCATTTTGTATTCCTTAAAAATAAAATAAGCTGGGCATGGTGGCTCACACCTGTAATCACAGCACTTGGGAGGCTGAGGCAGGAGGGTTGGTGCGAGTTCGAGACCAGCCTGGTCTACAAAAGTGAGCTCAAGGTCAGCTTCAACTGCATAACAAGACCCTGTCTCAAAAACACACACACACACACACAAAAAAAAAAAAAAAAAAAAAAAAAAAAAAAAAAAAAAAAAAAAAAAAAAAAAAAAAAAAAAAAAAAAAGAAACAATACAGAATTTCAAAAAGAAGATGGTAGGAGTTCAACAATTGCAGTTAAATGACACAACATTGTCCTTTGTCTTTTAATCTGAACAACTGCTCTTGTGGAATATGCTAATATTCATAAAATTTAAAAATACAGTTAAGTTAACCAATACAGAGGAAAATATAAATGTAAACATTAGCAAAGTATTTTGAATAAAAATGTGAAAATCGAATATCTTTCTTTTATCAAATAAAACTATAAGTGAATGAGTATGCTACATTAAAATAACAGTATACAGAGGTTCAGAGAGCACTATCTTAGTATTTGTTTTAAATATGTACATTTACTCTGACCCCAAAATCTACTCTAAATATGTGTGTTCCACTAAATATGTATTAGTAAGACCTAATCTCTGAGACATAGACAAAATCACACACTTTTAGCACAAAAGTAAGGGTGCTTGTAATGTTGAGAAATCATGAACATAAATATTTAGTATAAAAGCGTTGGTCACCTAAGTGTATTCTCTTTGTATATTTCTTTTTCCTTTTTTGTGATTAGTAAAGGGTTTATAGGGTCTCACTACACAGATGAGACTCATGATGATCCTCCTGTTGTCAGTCTCCCAAGAGCTAGGTTACAGGTGTGTACTGCCATGTCCAGTCTCAATCACTGTCTCAGGGCGTCCTGCAGGTGGGGCTGGCATTGCATGCCGGGGATCAAACCCGGTCACTGCGTTAGCCCGCTGAGATATCTGACCGGCCCTTTCTCTTTGTGTATTCCTATGCAGTATTTCTTGTTTTGTTTTGTTTTTAAAGATGTAGTTGGAAAGATTTACAAATTCAGTTTAAGAAATAAATTTAATCTGTTGCACAAAATATGTGCAGCTAAAAAATAAATAAGTTAAGAAACAAACAAATAAATATTTAAAAAATCTTTTCCATCTGAAAAACAATTTTCCCTTCTTGTTTTTATCCATAGCTTTTTCCTCTTTTTCATAATAAAAATTATTATTATGTTTTGCTTAATAAGCAATGCATGAGTATATAATTTAAAACAAATAAATCATTATAGAAAGCCAAAGGCTATTTTGAGAGACTACATATAAATATCACCTACTCCACTACAAAATAAATCAATATTAAAAATGTGTTATTTTTTTCTTTTTCTACACATTTGGTATATACATGAAGATCTGTAGGAAACAGAATTAAAAGCGTGTTTTCTTTTTCTTGTATGTTTTTAGTACAGGGTCTGCAGGGTCTCACTACACAGACTGAGCTTGTAGTGATTCTTCTGTTGTCGGCTTCCTAAGCACTGGAATTATAATCACATGTCACCATGCCCAGTCTCAATTGCTGTCACCATCTGTGAATTGCTCCTCCAACCCTTGAGTCTACTAAAGCAGGCACTTTAGTCCACTGAGCTATTTGGCCAGCCCTAAATATTTATCAAGGGGATAGAACTTGGGACTTTATTCTTGCCAGGCAGGTACTTATGCCCCTGGACTATCTCCTCAGCCTTCAGATGGGAGAGAGTTGAGCATAGAGAAATTAGAAAGTACTGAATTAGTAGTGATTGGAAGGGAAGATGAAGTGGAAGGTTTTTTTTTTCTATTTGTTTGAGTACCTTTAATCAACTCTCAACTATGCAGGCCATCATAGTTTCTTTCACAATTAATAAAATTAGTGAAAGTCAGAGATTTTTAAATGATAAAGTTAAAAATTGTAGAGCCTCCCTCAAAGGGATACTTTCATCCATACAGGGTTTTAGAAATCTAAGAAATTATTTTAAATAATGAAAACTGGCCTCACCATGGGGTATGCCTACAGGCCTAGGTACTTGGCAGACTGAGGCAGGCGGATATACACCTGAACAACACAGTGAGTCTTCATCTCAAAAAATCTGAAAATAATATAAGCTATTTTTTTACTTTCATGTTTGTAGGCCAAATCTCCAACCTTTACATACTTATTGAAACAATAACTACCACTAAGATTTTTAAATTTTCTGATATTTATTATCCATTTTCATGAGTACAAATGAATTTCCTGAGAATTCAAACATTATTCAATATAATGCAAAAGCTGAACAACTCTCTCCTCATAAAACATCAAGAAATACAGTTTGTGTGCCACTGTATGTGACTGCATCTAGTTGGTCCGATGGCTGTGGGTTATTGTTAAACTATGACTGCATTAATTGTTCTATTGTCTTGAGGGAGACATGACTGTGAATAGAATTTCAAATTTAATTATGGTCATCCCTTTACCTACAGTTCAGTGAAATAATGCAGAGTACTTTTCATATTTAGTCTTGTATACTCGAGAAAGGTAAGTTTCTGTACTTGTCTCTCTGAAGTATCGTTCTCAAATGTTTTTAAGTAAATTCTTAGCAGAGAATGTCCTTCCAAGGCCGTGTAGAACACCATTCTGAAGACGGATGCTGTCCTCAAACAGGAAGAACTCACAAATGAAAACCAGTGTCTTGGATCACACATAACATGGCATGATTAAACAGTTCTCATGTGTTTTCACATTTGTATAGGAAAGATAGGTATTCACTAATCTAGAGTCCTGCTGAATTTCCAGGGAAGATCACAACAGGCCTTTTTCAGTTTAAATTTTCTCTGTTTCTGTACTTGAAAATGAATGGAGGTGACATCCATTTCTTCCTTGCTCATTTTCTACATACTGTGGCCTTTCTCCTAATTGGCCTTCATTAATATTCCCACTCAGAATATGGAGCCTGCATGAACTTATGTTGCACAAGTGTTCTTCAATGCACAGGCAACTCTCACCAACAAGGAATTATCTAGCCTCTAATGCCAGTAGTACCAGTGTTGAGAGGCTTGTTCTACAAGAAAAAGAAGTCCATTGCTTTGGTTGATGTGGAAATCATGAATGTAAGATGTTTAGAATACATTGCAAAATACTATTTTGATGAACTCATAAAATAGAAATACTTTTTTTTTGTGTGTGTATGTGTGTTGTGTAGGCTCTCACTATGATGCTCAGACTCATAGTGATCCTCCTGTTTTCTGCCTCCCTAGTGCTGGGATCACAGGCGTGTGCTACCAAGCCTACCTAGATACCATCACTGGCTGTGTGCCCAGAGGCAGGGCCAGCACCACCTGCAGAAATAATTTTTTCAATTACAAAGGGAATTAGAACTCATAATAAATTATTGGTAAGTTTAACCTTATTAAAATTAAAATTTTATTTTGTACCCATTTCACTGTAAGAAAGAGAAAATAAGTAAATAGAAATAATTATAACTTGGGAGAAATTACTGATTTGGTTTAAATCAAGTATCTAGGGAAAATGATCTAATACATTGTGCATAAATATATATGACATTGCACAACATGAAAGAATGTAAAGTGATGGAAGCTCATTTTACAGAGGAGAAAAAAAAATGCAAGACAAATGTTGAAAAAAGGTGCTCAAGCACCTAAATGAAGAGAAACATCAAGAAAACTGTGATGTATGTTTAAAATATGAAGTTGCAATATGCTAAGTGTTTTTAAGAGATAAAGTGATGAACACTTTTATATCATGCGGCTGTAAGTATAAATTGTTACCACTTGCTGTAGGAAACAATTTGGAATTATTTCACAAAACTAAATTTCAGCAAACTTTATGAGACCTTTCAATTTCTCTCTTGGGTATGAACCCAGGTGCAGCAGGAGACATGCGGAGGACCATTCAGGGAAGTAAGACTGGAGGCAGCAACTATAACCCACCTGCTGTGGCACGGGACTACTGGATCAGGCAGGACCATGCAGGTAAATTCAGTGCTGTGATACGCTAATCATTCTATCTCATAGATAAGAGGTGTGCTCATGGATGCTTGTTACTGTGCTTTGGTAATCACATATGTCTCATATATTCTTTTGTAGATATCAACTTTACATATTAGCTACTGAAGAGACATCAAAATTTATTTGTCTAGGATCTATGTAGAAGAATTTGGAGTCTATGGATATTTTTTCAAGTTTCAGAGTTGCTTAAAAACAGAAAGTAGGGGCTGGGGAGATAGCTCCGAGGCACAAGTGCCTGCTGGGCAAGTGCAAGGTCGTGAGTTTGAACCCTGGTCCCACAAAAAAACAAACAAACAAAAAAAACAAAACAGAAAGCATGCTAGCTTCATTTTGAAGTCAGTGTATTTATACTTGAGAGCCTGATTATATCCAGAAGATCTACAACTAGATGTTAACCTTCTATTTTCTTTGCTTAGCGATGTACCTTAGCAATGTGCCAATTGCAGCAATTTATATATACCTCTTATGATTGAATTGTTTTCTCAAGCCTTCCAACTCATATACTAAGACATTATCTTCCATGGGACACTATTTAGAGCAAAGCCTTCAAAGTTATAATTAAGATTAAATGGGACTGCATGCATCAGGCCCTGACTGGCAGGATTTTTGTATCTGTAAGAAGAAGAAAGATATCAGGAATGAGTATGTGGAGAAAAGACCACGTGTGCATGTAGTTAGTAAGTAGTCATATGCTAGGCGGGAAGGATTAACTGGAAACTGACCTGGTCATACTTTAATCTTGAGCTTATGGTCTCCAGAACTGAGAAAATATATGTGTTTATAAAACCAATCAGTATTCCATTATATAAAATTTTGGGGTAATTATCACATCCTTTCTAAACTAAGATTTAGAGGAAGCATACAGAAGCAAACTTGAGTTGTCTACAATAGGGATGTAGTTCTTCATGTTTGCATATCCATGGGAAAATTCTACTCCTAGGATTATCCCTATATTTGACATTTCATTTGGTCCAGATGATTTAATGGGTTTTCCCCACAGGATATTTATTTATTTATTTATTTATTTATTTATTTATTTGTTTGTTTGTTTGTTTATTTTTATTATGACCAGCTCAGCCTGCTCTGGGGATGGGGCTGGTGTAGCATGTGGTGTTGGGGATTGAACTGTGTGGTCCCTGCTGTTGCCTAAGCTTTCCTAAGCAGGCACTTTAGACTGCTGAGCCATCTTGCCAGCCCCAGAATATTTATGTTTTAAAGTTACTGCAAACCTTTTAGGAAATAGGATTAAGCAGCTCATAGAATTTTCATCTTAAATTGAAAATAAGGAAAGTATTACAGAGAAAAGTAGTCATAGCTCTACGAGAAAGCCAAACCTGGTAGCCTGTGCAGGTTGATCTATTTTCCTTTGTTTCTAGAAAAAATTCTGTATATTCTGAAATTACTTAAATATCTTTTTATTTTATTTGACGGAGTTATCCTAGGATATTTTTATTGGATATTTCCAGAGAAAAATATGTTTTTCCTCATTGTGTTCCACACCATAGATCAGCCATCTATGTCAGTTAAGTGTACCACCACCAGGGTGAGTCTTTCATCAGTGTTCAGGCTCAGGTACATTTATAAATTTACATCATATTCCTGATTTTTATAGGCAACTATCTCTTTAAACTCTCCGTGGGATTTCTACTTAGTATGTAACCATTTCTCTCCTCTTTCTGCACTCTTATCTTGAGCAGAATGGAAAACGAAGTACAGGGACAGCAGTGGGGAACAAAAAGAGTAGTTTATCTGAGAGAACAAGGAAGAACTCCTGCTAGTCCAGAAGGGGTCAATGGTGTACACTATGGAGGCACCCATACTGGGTGTTTCTATATAGGCTTTAGTGAGCAAGTGAGCTATGTCAGTGGTGTGTGAAACTCAAACAATGAGGCAGTGTAGTTACCACATTTGGCTAGGCCTCTGATGTTAGGGGCATGGGCTTCCCTTGCACCCAGCTTACCAGGGCATATCTGTTTACCTAGGTCCTTTCCCTTTAAATAACTGGTTCTTGTTTTTAGCTTGTAATTGAGACCAAGCAATAGACAAACAGTAGGCAGCTGGGACAGGGACCCAAGTAAACTGAGATGAGTTCTAAACCTTAATTATTGATATCATCTCCATCTCAATTACTGGTAGCTCCATCATTCCAATAATGCAACATCAGGACCTCAGAGCTTCCCTTTGATGCCTTTGTTGCCCACCAGATCCAACTGAGAATGCAATAATCTTGGTTCTGATTGCAGAATGTATCGATACTCCTAATCCTTCTCACCTGAGATCCTCATCATTGCTCAGCTAGAGGAATGAGAAAGTGTATCAAACAAGCCTCCGAGTCTCCTCCTGTGCCCCTCTGCTTTAGCCACACTGGCTCCCTTGTTATTTCAAGAGTAGGAAGAAAAAATTCGCTGATGGATCCTACTCCTGCTGCTCCTTCTGTGCATGGAGCTCTCTATAGGTATCTACGTGGTCTCCACTTATTCTTTCCTGCTTTGCCCAGGGAAGCTTATCGTAAGAAAGCCTTTACATATAGGTTTTTTCTAGCCTCCACACCGGCTTTCTTAGTATATTTACTTTTTCCAATCTCCATATTTCTCATCACTATTTTGCCTACTAAGTCATTTATTTATTGCTTGCCCAATTATCTGTCTCCATTTCTGTTATAGACTGAATGGTACTAGGATGTTCAATAAGAGCTCCCATAGGTGCAGTTCTGATACCTGGAACCTGTAAATGCCACCTTATTTAGAAAGAAAGCCTTTGCAGAACTAAGAATTTTGAGAAAGGGATAGTGTGTTCTATTATAAGCTACAAATTAAATATAAGTTCTTTATAGGAGAGAAACAGAAGAGAAGAAGGCAACATGAGCATAGAGGCAGAGACTAGAGGACATATACACCACCAAGGAATGTCTGTGGCCTTGTAAAATGGGGAAAGCCATGATTGGAGCTCTCCTCCACCTCATCAAGAGAATGAGGTTAGAATCATAGATTTTGATCCAGTGATACTGATTTAAGACTTATTTAAGAATTATTTCTTCTAAAACTATAAAAAAAAATGAGTTTGGTTAAGTCACCAAGTTGGGAGTAGTTTGATAGGGTAGCCAAAAGAAACTATGGAACAATGGAATGACATCGGTCTTTGAGTCAATAACACATTTCAACCACCTAAAACAATCCCTGGAACAGTGCACATGGCCGACAACATTGGATAAATGAATAGTGTTTGCTTACCTGTATAAGTGACACAAATCATGACAACTTTGCAGATAGATCCATTTGTTGATATTAACATAGAGTCCTTTCCACATTGTGCACGAGTAGATACTAATAATTTTTTCTAGTTGTACATATCCTTAATAATTTTAAAGCTTAGGGTTCATACATGTTGAATTTCTTCTCTGGAGTTCTTGGGACCATAAATATTTCAGGATTTTTTTTCTTTCAAATTTTGGAGTACTCACATGCATTTTATGCGACATCCTGCAGTTGTAAACCAATTAGAAACACGAAATTTATTTATATTTCACATAAACCTTGGAAAAATATGATGAAGGTAACGTGTTATGATTTTTTCAGGTGCCAACATTTTTATTATATAGAAATTGAACTTTATTGAATATTCATAAGGATAGATGGATTTTCTAATTTATTATCTTTTCCTTATGGTTATTGATTTTGAAGCTATTTGACACATGGTAGAACTTACTAACTACATGGAGATGCTTCTCTATTACTTCAATTGTATATTCATATGCAAATATATTTAAATCTAGATAGAAACATTTGTGACTGGATTGGTGCAAGGTAATCCCTGCTCTTTGCACTGCTCAAACTGGAAGTAGGGGATCATCTGTTTTACAACAAATTGGAAACACAAGCACGAGTTTTAGTTTTATAGAAAATTCAGTTTTACTTTTAGTTATACATTAACGGGAGCTGTGTCTCATGGAATGGCTCACTGTAGCATGATGTTGGAACTCAGAGTGTTTCAGATTCTGGAGGATTTAAGATTTCTGATACCTGATCTAGGAGTTTCCAACATGTACTTGTTCACAGGGCAATAATGTCAATTTTCTTCTGATGTTATGTGTTATGATTTCAATGTGAAATGTCCCTGAAGAACAATTGAAGGCTTGATCTCCAGTGCAGGAGTCTTAAAAGGTAAGCAGGGCTTAAAAGGTATTGGATTACAGTGAGAGGGGTAATCTCAACAATGGATTAACACAGATGAATTCCCCATCTAAATGATCCACTGCAAGGTGGCACCGACCTGGAGGAAGTAGCTCATGGTGGCGTGCCTTTCTAGGGTATGTACTTGTTCTGGTTCTTCTCCTGTCTCTCTGCTTCCAAGCTACTCTGAAGGCAGAAGCTTGCTTCTGCCACACCCTTCTGTCAGGATTATTCTGCCCTGGGAACCATGGACTTAAACCTCTGAAACTATAAAGTAAAATAAATCCTCTTCAAGTTGTTTTTGAAAGGCGTTAGATCACAGCAATTAGACCAACATGACATTACATTTGAGAACAGTGGTCCTGAGATGTGGCATACTTCAGGATTTGGATTTTATTGACCAAATGGTCTGAAAGCTATGGAACACTAATTAAAAAGAATAGTTAGCGCCGGGCGTGGTGGTTCACACCTGTAATCCCAGCACTTGGGAGGCTGAGGCAGGAGGATTGGTGCGAGTTTGAGACCAGCCTGGGCTACAAAAGTGAGCGCAGGACCAGCCTCAACTGCATAGCGAGACCCTGTCTCAAAAAGACAAAAAAAAAAAAAAAAAAAAAAAAAAAAAAAAAAAAAAAAAAAAAAAAAAAAAAAAAAAAAAAAAAAA
>PVJA010037293.1:0-20517 GCA_004027025.1 Myocastor coypus
TCTGCTGCCACCTCCTCCACCACCGTAACCTCCTCTTCCACCAAAGTTTCCACCACGGCCAAAATTCCCTCCACCACCTCCAAAGTTTCCTCCACGACCCATAAAGTTGCCAGATCCACCTCCACGGCCTCTCTGTGATCCAGCAGACTGCATCTCTTGTTTAGAAAGGGCCTTTTTCACTTCACAATTATGCCCATTAGTAGTGTGGTATTTCTGAACAACAATTTTATCAACTGTGTCGTGATCATCAAAAGTTACAAAAGCAAATCCTCTCTTTTTCCCACTCTGCCTGTCTTCCATAACTTCTATGGTTTCAATCTTGCCGTATTTTTCAAAGTAGTCTCTCAAATTATATTCTTCTGTATCTTCTTTGATACCACCAACAAAAATTTTCTTCACTGTTAGATGGGCACCAGGCTTTACTGAATCCTCTCTAGAAACAGCTCTCTTTGGTTCCACTGCACGCCCACCCACTTTGTGTGGTCGGGCACACACGGCTGCATCCACCTCTTCAACACAAGAGTAAGTCACAAAACCAAAGCCTCTGGAGCGTTTTGTTTGAGGATCTCTCATTACCACACAATCTGTGAGCGTGCCCCATTTCTCAAAGTGTTCTCTTAGACTATCATCGGTAGTTTCAAAACTCAGACCACCAATAAGCAGCTTCCTCAATTGCTCTGGTTCCTTTGGATCATGGCCCTCCATTTTGAGACCGGACTCGCCTCTTCCAACTCGAGTTCAATCAGCTCCTAGTTTTGATGGATTAAGAAGTTTGCATTTGGTTGTGGCATGGGGGAAAGGTGGAAAATAAGCGAGTTCCTCAGTTTATGAGCTTGGCAGGGTACTCAATGCAGGCTAGCGACTGCTTGACAGGGTTCTCACTGGGAGAGTGTCAGCACCGTGCTTGGAGCCCTACAGGAGAAACAGGAGACCCCACTGAATCCCCCAAACTACTGAAGAGGGCTTGAGTGGTGTTTGTAAGCCCTAACTCCGGGAAAACATCAGGGGAGGAGAGGGTTGGAGTGAGGACACAGGCTGGGTTTATTTTACATCTTTACTCACAAAAGGCATTTAATAACTCATTATGAAAGGTGACTGAAAGCAACCAGAAAAAAGTTCTTTGAGCTAGTCTATCTCATTTTCAACTTACACTATAGACGGTATGCACAGTATATTTTAAACACATATTGTGTTGGGCAATTTTATGTATGTAATTATTTTCAGAGAAAGAGATCATTCAATCAAGGAGAGAGTAAGGTGGAAGTAAATAATATAATGAAGAATTATAGCAAATTATCATTTATGATTTAAGCATATAGAAGAGGGATGCATTAGTTCACCGTACACTGAACAACTAAGTACTGTACACAGAGTGGTTTAAACAACAAGAATGTATTTCTCAAAGTTCTGAAGACTGGACGTCCAAGATTAAGGTCCCAGGGTAGTGGCTTCTGCCTTCATTCTGGGGCTTTCCCTCCTGACTGGTAGGCAACCATCACCTCCATGTGTCCTCCTGGTGAGCACAAGGAGAGACAAGAAGAAGCTGTCTCTTGTCTGCTCATAAACCCACACCCTCACGACCTCACTAAGCCAGAGGGCCCATCTCCAAAAACAAATAACACAATGGGTTCATCCTCCTGTGGATGAATTTGGGTGTCCATAGCCAAAGGTGTTCAGTTCTTTGCTTAATAATATCACCAAGAAGTTCATGGAAAATTAAGTTCTAAAAAATATCTATTTGGGACATCTCTAACCTTAAAATCTCTGCCATGAGTGATGGTTTCCTGCATTCTTTCCATGGATGTAACTTATTTCTCTTCCAACCTTTCCATAAAGTCCTGTGGCTCAGATGAAAATTAAAGGGAGAAATAGGAAAAAAAATAATTAAAAAAATTTTTTTTTAAATTTTATTTATTTATTTTTTTCTTGTTTCAGAACCTTTGTTTGTTTATTCATTCATTTTTATGGCTGACTCAGCCCGCCCCGAGGGAAGGGCTGGCACAGCATGTGGTGCCCGGGATCGAACTGCGGTCCCTGAAGCCGCCCAAACTTCCTCAAGCAGGCGCTCTAGACCACTGAGCCATCCCGCCAGGCCCCGAAAAAAAATAATTGAAATCACCAATTTTCCGGAGATAGCATTTTGTTACCTGTCTGAAATTCCACAATTATACTACATGGGATAATAATCGTTCATTCCTAACATATAAATACTTATGTGTCTATGTACATATATGAAAGAGAGAACATTGTATTAACAGAATATTAATTCTTTGGACAAGTAAAGCCCTTTCCGTGCTGCCAGATGGTTGAGGTGAAGGGCACTGCAGTGACAGAAGCTGTTTGAGGGGGCAGCGTGTGAGAGAGGTGATGTAAGAGAGAGGACAGAATGGTCAGCAATTGCTGGCCAGTCCCCTCAGTAACTGAGCAGCTCAAAGGGTGACTGCCCCACTGATATCAGCTGTGTGAGGGAGATGAAGAAAGATGACTACCATATCTTTGTAAAAGATGTGGGGACTGGGGAATCTTAAGGATTTTGAACGACGTTCCTGCGTGTGGGGCTTTCCTTTCATTGCCTTGTGTCATTCATTTGTACTTCCCTGGCCTTGGTCTTGGGCACTATCACATCTGTTGCTATCACTGTAAGTAAATTATGGTTCATAATTTGCACTTGCAAATAAAGAAGTCCAATCTCTCTCAGAAAAAGAGTGCAGTTTTAGGACTGTGGGAGGCAACTCTTGACTGATGACTGGCCTGTTACACAGCTCTTCAGCGTTTCCTAAGGGATTGGTCATATAGGGAGAAATAGCAAAAGAATGCGAGATCCTGGGATTCTAGGAGTTGCCTCATCTTTTATAACTGAGCGGTGTAGCACAAAGTATTTCCCAGAGTTTGTTTTCTCAGAAACTCCTAATCTCTTACAGAGATAGCACAATGCTTTCTGCAAAAGCTCGACATTTGGAACCTTAAGTTATGTTTTATGTTGAAAAAGGTGCCACGTGATGTAATTTTAGATTGGATATACTTTGTATATTAGCAACAATGCTACATTTTTTATACTGGAAGTAAGACAGTTGAGTATGGATAGCCGGTTTATTTTGTGTCTCATCCTTTATGTTTGATGCCTCATTAAATTTGAATAATTATTAGCATGCATAGCAAGGAAGTGAGATAGAATAGAAACTAATCATTTAGGTCAAGGCGAATATTTGTGACTCTATTCAAGAAATGCAAGAGGGATTTGGGAAACGGCCCATTCTCACATGGCACTCAGGTTTTTGTGATGGAGGAAGGAACGTAACCTTGCAGGATCTCAGGGTCTTCATCTGTTAAATGACACATTGGGACTAAATAATCTCCAAGGTCAAATAGATAATTGTTTTAAGATTTCTTTTAAATTATTCATTTATTTGACAGCATAGCATAACACACACACACACACACACACACACACACACATAAGGTGCTATAGAAGGAGAAATAGAAAGAGACAGCAGCGAAGTCCTCAGATCTACTAAAGCATCATGGTCTCAGGCTCAGAGTCACCTAGATGTGCATACAGGCTATACATCTTTAATCAAAAAACCTCATAACACTCAACAAACTGAAACTTCATGATCATGCTTACATGACACTGTATGTGACAAATTTGCACCTGGTCTCAGGTTTCAGGGCTCAGTCAAAATGTAGGCACACTGAAATCTTTTCTTTTTTCTTTTCTTTTCTTTCCTTTCCTTTCCTTTCCTTTCCTTTCCTTTCCTTTCCTTTTCTTTTCTTTTCTTTTCTTTCTTTCTTTCTTTCTTTCTTTCTTTCTTTCTTTCTTTCTTTCTTTCTTTCTTTCTTTCTTTCTTTCTTTCTTTCTTTCTTGTCCTGGGTATTGAACTCAGGACTTTATGCTTGCCAGGCAAGCACTTATTCTATTGAGCTATCTCCCCAGTCCTCATGCTGAAATTATTATATTAAATTGCCTTCAACCTATGGGTGTGAGGTGTACAGAAGATATAAATTAATTTTCTGCTAAGAGGTGGGTTCTAAGATATCTTGTTATGTCCATACAAATACTCCAAATTCTGAGAAAATATGAAGTTGGAAACTCTGTGGCCTCAAGCATTTAGGACAATAGATGCTCAATTTGTACTTCCAAAGAGTTGATGTTGGACTCACATTTGAAAGGTCTCGTGTGATTTTCCTTGAATGCATACTTACTATAGTAGTCGTCCTTTTCAGACACATCTTTGGCCTGATTTTAATTGTCTGTCAATTTTCATATATCATTTTGAAAAGTTTTTTTTTATATACTTTGTCTACAATAAAATACACAGATCTGCATGGGTGGTTTGAATGCTGATGGGCACAGTTACCTGTATAACCATCACACCAAATGGCATTTGGAGCACTCGCATCATTCCCAAAGCTTCATGGCTCCTCTTCCCATGATGATCTGTGCAAGAAATGTCTCATCCTGCAGGTCAGTGG
Source organism: Myocastor coypus (assembly GCA_004027025.1). Taxonomy (NCBI): domain Eukaryota; kingdom Metazoa; phylum Chordata; class Mammalia; order Rodentia; family Myocastoridae; genus Myocastor; species Myocastor coypus. The sequence goes on from PVJA010037293.1 coordinate 4,474, forward strand.
AATGTTTAAAAGGAGCTTTGAATCCATAGGTCTTTCTTAAAAATACGAATCAGAACTGTGTTGTTTAAAAAGATGAGCAGAACTATGGAAGAATTGGCGTGTACGGAAACCTCACTGCTGGTTACCTCCTTGGTGTGTGTGTGTGTGTGTGTGTGTGTGTGTGTGTGTGTGTGTGTGTGTGTGTGTGTGTATGTGTTTCTGCCTTTGAGTGAGCAAGCTCTGCCTTTCACAATAAGACACCCTACTTGGCTTGGTGACTTTTCTCTCATTGCTGGGACAAAATGCCCAACACCCAAAAGGAAGGAAGGAAAGGTTTATTTAGCTCACAGTTAGTGGAGGTTTCAGTCCATACTCAGTGGGCTCCAAGGCAGAGTGCCACATGGCAAAGGGCAGCAGTTCATAGCAGCAGATAATGGCAAAGAGCAGAGGAAGGAGCAGCAGCCGCGGCAGCTAGGAAGCCTCTCTCCCTTCCTTACGTTGTTTTTGGGTCGTCCGCCCCATGTGTAGCACTCACGCCCATAATCCCAGCATTGGATCATGAATTAATCACAGACTCCAGAAGCCACCCCATGACTGCATGAGGCTTTGGGGGACAACAAGACGCAAACCATAACACCGGTCTTGGCAGCATCCCCGTCACCAACCCTGCCCTCCACACAACACCTTATCAGCTTCAGTCTCCACCTCTGGGGGCCAGAGCCACACAACTGTTTCTGTCACTGCTGATGCACTGACTTAGACATGTCATCAGCGAACAGTTCCCTTGCCAGGTTTCTGCTCGGTACTGCAAGATGGAGAAGCACCCTTATCTGCTGCGTCTGGCATGCTGGGGTCAATTTTTAATACTTAGCCAGCTAGCAGAGCCTCCACTGGAGCCGGTGAGGGGCCTGGCTCCTCCTTTCATGCATTGCCTTTTTCTTTGTCCTCAGGTTTGCTGGTTTGAGAATTGAGAAAAGAAATATGGGATAGCTGATATTAGAAGGGAAAGTAAGCCGCTTATATTGAATTTGCCTTTGAGAGGCAATTGATCTTCCTTTTGATCAGGGACCTGGTTGCTCTTAATTGTCAGCTTCACTGGGTTGACAGAGCTGTCTGGATTAGTAAGGCTCACTTGTGGATGTGTCTGGGTGTGTCCTGAGGACCTGACCTGAAGGAGCATATCTGCTCCATGATTTCTTCCTTGAAGCTCTGCCCTTATTGTCTGCTTCCCAGATGCCATCAGCTGAGTGGCTTTCCTTGCCAGGCCTCTCCACTATGATGGGTCTGCCTCAGAGCCCACTGACCGTGGGATGGGACCTGTGAAGCCCTAAGCTAAAATAAACTTCTCTTTCCTTATTTTTCAGCTCTCAGGCATTTTGTCACAGCAAGGGAATGTTGACTAAGTCATTTGTTGAGCAGAATAAGCCTGGATTGGAGGTGACTGTGACATGAAAAACACAACTTACAAGGCTTTCCAGGGTGCATACTTCTAAATATGTATACAGCTTTGTGAGGTGAAGAAATAACCTTGAATAACTTATAAAGATAGAAGCTGCACTATGAATACGTTCCAGCTGGTGATATGTAGGTGGGCTACTGCAGGTATTCTTTGACCTCTCTGGTACTGTGAAACTGCCTGGACTACTAGGGAAAAGAGTGCTGTTAGTCGGTGGCACGGGGCTGCCACTGTGTGCTTTGCATATTGTGAATTCAATGAACAGCTCGGCTCTGCTTGTTCCTCAGACAGCGACCCTCAGGAGCAACAAGCACCAGCACACCCAAGCCACGGCTGGGAGCCACGGCCTGTGCAAATGGACTGCATGGCTGGCCTGCTTTTTGGTTTCCTCTCATGTGAAGCTTCTTTCTCCTCTTTTCAAGTGAAGTCAATGTAGTAAATAGTTAAATTATATAAGCAAATCACATGCAGCAGTGAAAAGTGCATAAGCTAGAGTAACTTCTATCAAAATGGGTGTATCTAAAAATGAGTGCAATAAAACCTTTTACAAACACATAATGCAGAGAAATTTTAATATTTTGCCTTGGAAAATTTATATTTGTATGAAAGTATAGAGTTGATAACTTCCAAATTCAGAATGCAGCGTCTCTCTAGTAGGAGGTGGAGAGGAGGTATTTGGGAGGAACATATAAGGAACCACAACTAGGTTTGCAACAGTTAATTTTTTAAGGTGAGTCATGATGCCAAAGGTATTATTTACATTAATATTCATGGATTTTATATATTTAAAACATTGCACAATACATATCAATAAAAATTGATAGAATAAGATCATATTAGCTTCATTCTCTAGCTATTGAATTTTAAATTTTCAGCATGCATTCATTTACACCTGTTGCCCAGTTTTAGACGGAGAAGGGAATATTTTGTAGTTTCAAAACTTCTAAAGTAAGTGAACTGATCTTAGCAGTTCTTAGCAGGCAGGGCTTTATTAGAGTTTCACTCTGAAAGAAATTTCCCAAATTGCGTACACCTAATTAAATACGAAGCACAGGATTTTAAATAAATACTGCTTTAATGCTATCCTTTTCTCAAGTAACTGCATAATTCATATATTCGTTTACAAAGTAATTATCTTTTGAGCTTTTTATTATTTATTATTTATTCATTTATTTATAAATGCATTTGGTTGCTACAGAGTCTTACTACACAGCTCCAACTCACAGTGATCGTTCTGTAATCAGCCTCCCCCTCAGTGGGGTAACAGGTGTGAGCCGCTATGCTCGGACTCCATGGTCTCCTCATCCCACCCTGGGGGCTGAGCTGGCACAGCATGTGGTGCTGGGGATTGAGCTCCTGTTCCTTTGCTTGCCTAAGCAGGTTCCTTGGTCTGCCAAGCTATCTCACTAGCCCCTAGTTCATTTGTTTGTTTGTTTCTTTTTTGGCAGAGAATAAAAAATATTCTTAAAGAATCTTAGGAACACTATAGAATGTCACTAAGCAAAATGATAGGAATTCAACAATAGTTGTTATGTTGCATATTGTTGTTTTCAAATTTCAAGTTACCAGCTATATAACCTTGCAAAATTGGTGAAAAACTTAAAAAGAAGAGAGAGATAGAAGACTTAAGTATTATTTCTCCTTTCCTTAAACTAGCAGAAGTAAGCAGTACAGCTATTCAAGCTATCCTATGTATAAACACATATATTCCCCTTTCTCTTCCTTCTTTCTTTTCTCCTTCCCCTCTCCCCAGCTGCTCTTTCCCTTTGCAGTATCTATGTACAAAGTCATTATTGATACTGTTATGCCTGTTGCTCTGAAGTAGGTACCAGGACAGTTGGGGATAGAAAAAGTTTCACTTTATTCCATATGGAATACAAAATTAAAAGTAGAAAAAAAAAACCCCACAGTGAATTTTAACCAGTTTGTGGGAAGGAAATGCCATACAATCTGATGGACACAAATCCACTGGGAGCCGCGGTGCCAGACTGGACAAGGAGGAGGGCAGCCCCAGTGCAGTCCTGGTGGGTGTGGCTCACGATGCTCTTGGACTGGGGCCTGTTGTAGCTGAAATCAACCTGCTCCAAGTCATGCTGGACTCACCTGGATTCTCCTTCCCTGGATTCCTAACTTCCTGTATCTCAAAGCCTATGTGAGAGGCCTTATCCCATGATAATCTAGTGAAGACATTATCAGATTCTGGACCAGGAACCATGCTGGCAAGATGCAGAACTGTGCAAATACTCATATCCAGCATGCTTGAGGATGCAAGAGGCACCCTAGGAGAATGGGGATGTAAAAGCAGAGGAAGAGAAATGATGCAATTTCTTTACCAACTAAGGAGAAGGGTAGCAGAACTGAAGGAGATCTGTGAGGAAATTTATATTAGGGGATAAACAAATGAGTTCTGTGCCCGCCTCTTTAAGTCTCTTCAATGCCACGTTCATTTCTCTTTTTTTGATTACCAGGTAGTGCAGTCCTCAGTCTCTTGGGGAATACTTCTTTCCCATTCTGCACAAAGTACCCCTCAGGGCTTAAAGACATGCGAATGACAGATGATCAAGGTACGCTCCTCTTAATCAAGTTGCTGTATTCGCTCATCTAAAGAGCTGCTTAAAAAACACATCTAGCCCATCTCAGCCTCCACTTGCACACCTTATTTGCTACAACTTTCACTTTTGAAAAATCTAGAGGAAATCCTCATGCAGGCCGTGACAGCAGGAGAAGGTGAACTAAAACATTTCCTATAGACAGGGAGGATACTTTATTTTCACTTCTGTTGCTGATTAGTCAGCTTCAGGGATGTTAACATGGAAAAAAGGAAAAACTTGCATGGCTACAGCGCTTTGTGGCAGCTCTTTATTTGTGGGAAGATAATAACTTCTTTTTTTTTTTTTTTATACCAAGGACTGAATTTAGGGCCTTGTGCCTACCAGCCAAACAATTAACCCACTGAGCCATCTCCCCAGCCTAATAATTATTGACCTTCATGGTCTTATAGCTAAAGGAAAGGGCTACAACAGATTTCCCCCCAGTGTACCTACTGGGCTCTTACCATCGATCTGGTTGTAGGCCGGGTCCTTTCTTTCCAGCCCAAGAGTGCAAACGCGTATTTCCACACATCTAGGAGAGACCAGCTATTGTGGTGCACATCAACACAAAACAGCATTGGTTCTGATTTTTACTTTTGCCAACCTTTCTTTAGAAGTGGGTTGATAGCGAAATGGTATGGCTTGATAAAGCTGCACAAAAAGAGACATACCCACAGATTAGCCACAAACAAAATGCCTTTCTAATTAAGTTTGCAAGTAAGTTGCATCCTGGGTTGGGGCAAGTATCTCCTGCAGCCTGTCACATATTGCTCTCTCAGAAGTGATCCCTGCTACTGTTGGGTGGGATCCTTGGCTTCTTGGAGATGTCATTGAGCCATTATCCCTCCGTCAAAGGCTGGAAAGTCATTTAGCAGATCTTTAAAGATCCAGCAAATATCTTTAAAAATAGGTGTGTGAGCCGGGCGTGGTGGCGCACGCCTGTAATCCCAGCACTCGGGAGGCTGAGGCAGGAGGATCGGTGCGAGTTCGAGACCAGCCTGGGCTACAAAAGTGAGCTCAAGGCTAGCCTGAACTGCATAGCGAGACCCTGTCTCAAAAAAAAAAAAAATAAAAAAATAAAAAAAATAAAAAAAAAATAAAAATAGGTGTGTGGAATTGAATGAGAGAAGTGCTGGTTCATTACCCATCATTCTTCCCAGACAGAAAATTGGGCTCTTCGCCGAGCTGTCCATAGTGATAAGATGCCACAGTAAGATGCCAGGTTTCTACTTCTATAGGGTTATATACAACACGCCCTGCCCAGGACTTCCTGTTCACCTCTACATGCCCTGAGCTATTCATCTTAGGTGTACTAAGATCTGCTGAATCACAGACCACAGTGTTCTATCCATTTGGAAACCATTCAATTGGACTTTGAAAAATAAAGTTCATCACTTTCCTGCAATTTTATAATAACTCATCCTTTCTGAGAACTTGATTTGTTTCTGGGTTTTATATTTTCTTGTTTGTAGCTCGGGCCTTCCCACTGAGCTATATGACTTTTCCTTATTTGCCTTATTATATGAAAATTGTTTTGGCTAATTAATCTGTGGATACAGTGAAATTTAATTTTCAATCTTACTAGAGTTGAAAGGGTAGCTATAAGAGGTATGAACATTACCGGTAACCCCTGCAGTGGGTTCAAGGCTGGGTAATTGTTACTCTGTGATATGAAAGAGACTTCTAGGTGTCACTTGAAAAATGTCTATGTATGAAATAAGCCTTGATTTGGGGTAGGTTTTTGGAGGGCAAAACATCTCATTGCACTTAGTCACTTCAACTTGAGATTTATATATTCTGACACTGACTTTCATTTAGCTCACATTACAAGTACAGTAATTCACTCTTTGATGAAGTGTACCCCATGTGACATATTGACTATGTAAGCTGACAATTGTTTTAAAACAAGCCTTGGTTACTCCTTTTTTTTGGCACTGAAAATAGGATATCAGTGAATAAATGTGGAACAAGGCCTGATGACCTATTATTCTTCAGAAATATTTTATTGGAGTACTGGAGAAGCTTGGGCTAAAATTAACTATAGTTAATGGTGAGAAAGAGCGAAAAAGACCATGGGTGCATTGTTTGAGGGAGCAGCCTATGCATTTTCACAAGTTCTTCTCCAACTTCGCATTTTGAAAAACTTCAAACCTGCAGAACAGCAGAGAAACAAGTACATGAACATCAGTACATCTTCTGCCTGGGTTCATGACTCGCTCCAATTTTGTCACATTTGTGTTCTCTCTTCTCATCTGTATATGCACAACTTTAGAGTAAGTTGCAGATACCATGATACTTCACTTCTAATCATGTCATTGTTCCATATAGTGTAATTAAAGTTGCATTATCATAACCTAAGAAAATTAACAGCTCAATCAGATAGTCTAATACACAATCTACACTTTGGCTTCTCCAATTGTCCTTTACATGTGTTTTAGAATTTTTTTTTTTTTAAAACAAAGAGTGAAGTTAACATTTAATTTCATTTGGCTGTTATGCATTTGCATAGAATTTTATGAAGAGGAAAACAGTGGGAGCACAGGAACTTTGATTCATAGTGATCTAAAAAGGCTCCTTATAAAGCTCTGTCTTGTTCCAAAGTATTCCTAGTAGATCTCATTGCTAAAATATGCAAAATCAATATTAGAGGCCAGGTTGACCTCAAACTCATGGCAATCTTCCTGTCTTAGCCTCCAGGGTGCTGGGACTAGAGGTATGCAACACTGTGGCTGGCTCCTAAAAGTATTTTGATGTTTCTAAAAGTTTTACTGTATTTAAATTGAGGAGCAAGTGGAAATGACATTTCTTAGTAATAATTTTTAAGGCTTCATTATCATAGACATATTGTGTGATCTATTTTGTTTTCAAAATAAATATAAGGTTAAAAATTCAAATCTGGAGGATTTACCCAGCTTCACTCAAAAGTAGAGAAAAATCATAAACTTTCCTGCTTAAAGTAAAGGCTTTTCCTTCATTTTTCTTTTTTTAAAATGGGATCGAACTCAAGACATCACATTTGTTAATCAGCTGCTTATGCCTCTGAGCTGCCTCCCATCAAAGAAAAGGTTTTTGGGCACAATGTTTAGATTAACTATAATTTTTAAAATAACTGAGCTATATCCTGATTTAGAATTATACTTTGTCTCCTGACAGAAAAATGTTGTAATTAAAAATGGAAAGGAAAATTAGTTTCAGTAAACATTTCTGAGGGAAAAAGTAATGGTTTTATGACTGTCACAGACATGTGTAGATCAAGTTGGAGAGAATATAGAGAGAAAAGGTTATCTCCCAGTGATGCTGGACTGGCTCACACAGGCCTGCTCTCTAGTGTCAATAAAACCATCTCCAAAATGAAAAAAAAAAAAGATTGAATTTAGCATTGCGAATCCTTTTCTCATCTTTAATTATACGTGTCTAAAGTCTTCAGAAATGGCTGTATAATTGCTTTAGAGTGGTGTTTAAAGGAAATATTGAGAAATAGGATTTCACCAATTATAGTTTTCATAGATCTTATGTACTCAATTATTAATTATTATTATTATTATTATTATTATTATTATTATTATTATTATTATTGTGGAACCAGGGATTGAACGCAGGTCCTTGAGCTTGCCAGGCAATCGTTTATTCTACTGAGCTATCTCGCCAGCCCCTGTATTCAATTTTATTTTAGTTTTATTTTTTTTAAACAGTGTTCTAGGGCTCTCTTCTTCATATCTTTGTTTTTAATTTTTTTTTCTTGTTTCAGAACTTTTGTTTGTCTGTTTATTTTATTTATTTTTATGGCTGGCTCAGCCTGCCCTGAGGGCAGGGCTGGTGTAGCATGTGGTGCCGGAGATCGAACCGTGGTCCCTGAAGCCGCCCAAGCTTTCCTAAGCAGGTGCTTTAGACCACTGAGCCATCCTGCTGGGCCCCTGTACTCAATTTTATATCACCATATTTTCATTAGCAGTATGTAAGCAGTCACAGAAAATAAAGAACTGTGATCTCTTATGTTCATTTTGTAGAAGACAGTAACTTTTTTTTAAAAAAGAAGCAAAACAATATTATCCCTTCTATGCTAAATCACAAAAGCCTCCTTCTAATGGATGCAATATGTTGGAAAACAAAGCCTGACATTTCTTTGTATTGGAGAATTCTATGACAATTATATTTAGCTAAAAGTTTTTTCTCCGTTCTTTTTGACAGGTGATTTATTTCATACTTTTGAGGCATAATTTTTACCTTTTAGCAACTGACATAAAGCAATATCTTAAAAGAAATATCATGAGATTTTAAAAATGTGAAGTCTTTTGAAATTTTCTTAGTGTTACAGATAAAATGGTGATCTTCATAACTGATAGCTTCTTAGTTTTGGCGATGCATAATGCTAAATAGTACAACATTATCCTATTCTATAACATACTCTTCCGTGAGTACTCTATAACAAAAGGGATGTTCCTTTGAGTTTTCTGGACTTGAATATTTGTATGCTTAAGAAATCAGATGTGTAGTCCTAAAGATCTTAAAACATAACAGAAGACCTCTTGATGAATCAACAAACATTAAACTAGGGTTATTAAAATACTAATGGCTGATTTATCAAGGGCCTTTTAAAGAAATATAGTTTGATGCTTTTAACCTAAGTCATTTCTATATCTTATTTTTGCTCGATTTATTCAGAGAATGTCAACTTTCCTGAATAGCTGCATTTAGAGTGTCAAACCAGTTTTACTATGTGAAGTAATACTTTAAAGCCCAGGTGATGTGGAGTTCATCTTCGAGGTTGTCTGAGAGGACTTTTATTTTTTTTCTACAGAATAAGCCATTTTGTTACCAAGAGCAATTGCAGTACTAGAAGAAATAGTTCACTGATTATTCTGAAGATATTGGAATGTGATGGTCACAAATTTATTTTATTTTATTTTTTGCATCAAGGATGTTGATACTAACTGCATTCATCTCTTGGAAATTCTATACAGGCTGATGAATAACAAACAATTGTTCCTACACTGTGACTAAACCCGGACATTCTTAGTGCTGTCACACTTTCTGTAACAGCACTAAGTCCTCAGAAGGACTTGCTACCTATTCTGGTGTACCACTCCACCCTTGTATGTGCCGATAACCATGCACATGTTTTATGGAGCTTAGGCTTAGTCTGGCCTTCTTTAGGAAGATTCTCCTTGAGCCATAGCTTTTAAGCACCACACGTAGTATCACTAATGATGGGCAAAATAAATACATGCCCCGTTGAACCGGATGAAGTGTACTGCAACTCTTAAACAGCAATTCAACATATGCGAAGAACCTTAATTATTTCTTGAAAAATAGACTTGTATACACAATTCTTTGTAATGAACAAGAGGTCATTTTCAAGGAAAAAAAAATTTGCCTCAGCTTCCTGGGTGCTGTGCCTTTATATTAGATGATACACTTGGTAAGAGGACTAGGCCCTTTTCTCATTTTATTTTTCAGTACTTTTTCTTGAAATATATCTGTATGTATAAGAAATGCACACAAATGAAAAGGTTACCGAACTGTCACTAACTGAATGTCCCTGCATGAGCAGCACCCTCGTAAAGAAGTCAGGACACTGCCAGCTCCTTCATGCGGCCTCTCATAGCCTTGCAATCCAACCCCTCCAAGGGGAACTCCAGTGCAGGGCTCTGTGCAATATTTTGCCCAATTCCTGGAAGTAACTGTTTTTCATTCTCAGAGACAACTGAGATGCAGAGGGGATGATGTCTTCACTCTTGTCTTTCTCAAAGCTCTTTTCACAAGGTTAGTTGATATGAAAGGTATTTCATGAAAGCCCTGGAGTGAGGTGGGTGTGAGTGTTCACCTTCATGACTGCAGTGACTGCTACCTCATACTCTGTTTTCAGAAAGGGACTAAGGCAAGAAAATAAAATAGAACCTTTGTAGGGCATCTCCCAAAAGGGTTTCGAGAGAGGTAAAGAGCATTACCTGGACAGGAGTACACAGTTGCATTGACACAGGTACTGTAGTTCCAGCACGTGGAAGGCTGGGATTTTCTGAGTCAAATAAGCAGAGATTTGAATGCTGCAGAAGTCTATAGCCAGAAGGAAATCTCCTATAATTAACTCTATCACTGTAAAAAAATAATGGGGACTTCTTGTTATATTTCCTAGTCTTATAGTCCAGATGAGTCCCCAGTTGTGATCAGTACTGTGACCAGAAGAATTGCTCTGTGCCATAGTTTGGGTTTCCTTTCTTGATATTGATGGATAGCAAGGAGGAGAGAGAGGCAGAGGGGGAGGGAGGTCAGTAAGTCCCAGCCCCCTATGCTGAGGGGTTGGCATGAAAGGAAATGGCCTGGAACCATCAACTCCTTTTCAAGGGGTTGTCAACTCAAACTTTAGAAAAATAATTTGAGAGATGTTAATGTTTGACTCTAAGGCTTTCAATTGTGTATGGCACAGCAGTGGGGGTCGTGGAGAGTGTGTCGCTGAAATCTGTAGTTAATGCATGCCCCTCATTTCTGAGAGTGTATCCCTGCCTGTATGATTTAGCATGACAACCAGATTATATTTATACAATTAATTAATGTTTGCTTGACCACTTTTATCCAATTTCTTTCCATAGCACATAAAAGAGAGCCTAACATAAATTTTTCTTTCAAAACAATTGACTTAGCAACTGCTGACCTTCTGTTCTGTCATTCCAAGGATTGATTGGATATTGTTGAATTGTTTCATTCTACAGTAATTAAACATAAAATTAATTATGCTGGTAACCCATTATTTCTCTGAACCAAGGACTAAGTCATTTGTTTTCGCTTGGTTACTCTGAGGATCTGCTGTTAAATGAACAGGGAAAAGAAAATAATACTGTTGTAAACAGAAACTAAGTATTTTAAGGCCAAAAAATGTAACCCGGACACTTCTAATTTCCATATGCTTGGCATATTGAATTTGTTAACGTAATTCAGGTCATAAATTTTTTATCTTGTGATATGGTCATTTAAATATTTTCTCAGGTGGCTAATCACTTAGAAAACATGTCAAAGTGGAATATATTTTAAGAAAGAGAGATAGGTGAGTAAAACTGGACGCTTCAGTAAAGCCATCATGAATCTCTAATCTGTGACTTCGTTTGTTGCTTGCTCAAAATGAAATTTACTTCACAAGTCATTTTCTGTGTTAGTTTTGTACAGAAAATGCTTATGATTACCCTTGTATTATGAATATTGAATCTGGTACTGAGAGGCAGACCAGGGTGACAGGGCTAAATTATCAAAATGCATGCGCTGATAGAAACCAAAATAGGTTTTTGCAGTTTTCATTAGTGCAGGTCATATTAATTTAATTAACATGATTGAAGATAACATCACTGGATGAAGCAGCAGATAACTGGGTTTGGCCTATTACTCACCCGTAGGCTATAAAATGGTGCACCTAACAAATGGGTGTGCAATCTTAGATTTTTTACACTTCAACCTGCCTTTTACTACAATCTCCTCTATGACTTTAGGATACCTTGTTGCCACCTCATGAAATTCTTGATGCTTTTAACATTTCATGATCCTGACCAATATTTTCAACGTTCAGCAAATTGTTGAGTTATAGTTGACTTCGTGTAGTTTGGACACGAAACTATCGTTTACTTGTTAAGAACCCCATCTCTTTCTAGTTGGGGCTGTGAATTTCAATGCAGGACTCTTTTGGCCACAAAGGTGAATGTAGGTGCCAGGAGGGCTCATGAATGGCTCCTTTAATGATTCACGTAGTTGGAAATAATCAAGCAATGTCCTTGTCACAGAGAAGTTGCCCATCCAGTAGTTTGCCCTTGTGAAGAAAGTCTCATCATTTCTTTTTTCTTTTTTTTTGAATGGCAGTTGGAAATACTGTGTCCATCTTGCTGAAAGTAAACATGACTCTGTTCCACAAATCTGACCAAGCTGATATAAATGGAAGTTTCTGATGGGGGGCTCTGGCAAGTGGTCATTGTTCCAATAAAAAGGACTCAGACTCCGTCAACAAGTGACTTTGGGCCTTCCTTCTTTCCCTTCTTCCAAGTGAAACTTGTGCACCGTGGGCTAGCCTCAAGTCTGCTAGGAAGTGTGGATCTGGAATTGGAATATGACTGGCTCAAGGATCTGTCTCATTCTTGCTACCCTCAATTTCAGAGTTTCTAATACATTAGAGAAATAAAATACCTAGTTTTGCGGCAACAAGAGTAAGTTCTTTTCATGTTCATTTGGTGGAAACAGTCATAAGGCTATACTTCTTTTTCCCATTAAGGTGGCTTTGCAGAGGTCAGTCTGAGAAAAGTAAATCAATCCACAAAAATACTTCAGGAGATAAGGCAGAACTTTTGATTCTTTTGCCCAGGGTTTCTGTAGCCTTAGTTGCATTATAAGAGCCAGTGCTACTTGATGTGCCAAAATATCTCAAAGGTCATTTATACTACTTGCAAATAAAACAATCCCTGGAGATATGAAAATCAAAGCCCTTTCTTCACAAAATAAATATCCCAAACCTAATAGTGCTACCCTTAGAAGAGATACATGTTATTGATCTGATAATAGATTGTGCCAGTTTAGGAGTTTTGTAGCATTGCCTAGCATTTTTGGGCTTCTGTTTTCTGTATAAAAAAGGTGAGTAACTTTTGTATCTCTCAAGGTCAGTCAAATCCCCTCACGATTTACTTTGGAGCCATGTACAGCGCTTTGTAGAACTGTTCTCAGTGCCAGCCATCTGGATGAGTCACAGCCATTGCTTGACCAGTTTACTCTCTGTGAAAGCCTAAGAGAATGTTTTCTCTCTAAGTGACTCTCCTTTGGCACACTATGTATCTTCAATCGCTTTCCTCTGTAGCCACATAATCTCCTTGAACAGAAAATTTGGGAAACCACTGAGTTATAGAATGTTATAGCACAGGTTCTCTCATGTCCTGAGTCCTCACTGACCTTGAAGGGCTAGGGCCAAAATATTTGGCTATCCTTGTAGCCCTTCTATTTTCTCTAATTTAATTTTTGGTCTATAAACTTATATTCTTAACTCTCCAGAAGAAAAGCTTAGTGATACTATTACTCTATAACATAGGTACTTGAGCATGACATCACTGTCTTTCTGAGTATCAAACATCTTAGACTTGGAATTGGCATTTTCTATTAATCACTGATATTCTAATAAATCTCTATAGAATGTCATAAAAGTAGTTACACATTTTTACACATTTAAAAATCTCAGTACATACAAAATTGTAGCCAGTCAATCCTATGGTATTTTCCTGGTCTCTTACTATCATTTAATACCCTTTTTTGTTTTCTTGTAAACCAACCATTTACTTGAGAAAGAGTATAGCAGTAACTAAAATTACATTAGAAGCAGCACACATCTAAAAGACCAGAATGATAGGCATTCCAAGCATATTTTTACTGTTACACATTGCTATCCTCAGTGTCAAAAACATTTTGGAAGTTCCTAGGACTATTATCTAATTCATCCTGTGTATATAAGTGTATGGCTTTGGCCCTGCCATGTTTCCTATCTTTTCTGCTGGCAGTCACTTCATTGCTTAACCCTTAAGTCCTTGGTTTCCTTTCAGATGTGTTATGCCTTTCCATTTTTTTTTTCATCTTTTGAGTTCTTACACTAGTTTTTCTATACAGATCTTGCTCAAACTTGCCCTTAACCACCCAGCAGTAAAGTTTAACCACAAGGCATAAAACGTAAAGCTAGATTAGAACGCTGAGCTAAAAAGGGCTTAAATCAACAGCTTCGAACATTTCCAGTTTTACCAATAATCCACTGTGATTATTGAACATTGGATTATGTATACAACTATTTTCTCTTAGTTCAGTGCAAAGAAATTTTGTTGTACCAATAATGATTTGAAAAATTACAACATCTACACCCTGTGCTCTGTAATACTGAAAGGTGGACAATAATATGCATTATATCAAATATTGAAATGTACTACTAACATGTTTTGAAATTGTCACATTGTTATTTCTTGTTAAAAGTAATAAAAAAGAAAAAAAGAATTTGATGGGAGAATAATCTAATATATTGAAGTCCCAAATAAGCATTCCATGTACATTGTGTTTATAGCCCTTAGTGCAATGCCTATAATTGTCTTCCCAATTAATAAAGTAAGTCTTTCCTGCATGGGGCATATCCTGATTTTGCTCAGTATCTCTAATCCTCTATCTCGTTTCTGATACCAGTCTACACAACCTAAGTATTTACAGGCTGAATATTGCCATTAGCCAATATCAAAGAGAAGTGCATACTTACCATATATGATTACAGTTAAACTGTTTTGTCAGGTTTTATGTATAGAAAGAGTTACATATGTTCATATTTCTTTTAAAGAGTGAGATTTCTTGTTACCTGGTATTTCAAAAATAAAAGCCTTAAAATATTAAAAAAAAATAAAAAAATAATAAAAAAGCGAGTAGATTAGAGAAGTCCAAATGATTCCTCGTGCATGGGAATGGGCTCGGATTGACGATCTGGAATACATAATTCACTTATGAAAGAAATCTACACAGAAATTTTTTATAGGTGTCTATTTCTACAAACTGACAACAACAACCACAAAAACTACACAAAGAATTAGGTTGTGGCACAAGTAGGAATATGCCGCAGTTAAGCTCGTGCATGCTGTGAGGGTATCAGTGTAGGAAGGTGGTGTGGAAAGAAGGAAACAAGCTGTTCCCAAGGATCAAATGGCTGCCAACCCCTGAATTTCAGAACCAATGGCTTTCATCTTCAAATACTCAAAACCGTCATCATAATAACAATAATTATAGATAACTACACACTACCAACTCTGCTAAGTATTTTACATGCATTATTCCACTTCATCCTCACTGATGCTTTGAAAAGCATAATCATACTCTCATTTATTTCCATTTTATATCTAGTTTTGTCATTGTAGTTATGTTCTGAATAATTCCCAATTTGAAAAATGTTGAGGCATGTTATTTACTTTTTCTTTTCAAATTTAACAAATTTATTGAATTTGTGGAAGTGTTCTATGCGAATGAATTTTAAAAATCACATATCATTTAGTAGGCATATGTACATCTGTATACTATAGGAGACAAATAACAAATGAAATTGCTTCCAGAAAGCTGCAAAGGTGGACGATGTAGTCAATGGCAATAGCTAGAGAAGCATCCAGAAGGCTATATTTTGTTATGCTTAAGACAATTCTCCACAATGCCTTTACTAAAGATTCTCTTACCTTACAATCATAGAAATGAAAACAGGACAATACATTGCTTTATACAAATATAGGTGCTTAGAGATGGTATGATTTCTTAAGAATTTAATGCAAAAAAATTTTAGAAATTTGCTTTCAGTATCTAAACCACCGGTCTAAGTTCCCATGAAATATAATACACCTTGAAAAAAAAAAAGAAGCCCCGCCTTTCCAGCATCTAACTCAACTAACAAAACAGAACAATAGTGAGTGCCCACGCATAGAGAATCTATCACCCAGAGCAGTGCTCCTGAGTGCGCTCCTTGGATTGATATGGGCTGCAAACTGTTAACTACCTCTCCCTAGAGTAAGCACCTACATCCTGCTTTTACCATCAGTAAAAGTCCATTATAAAAATAGACCTTGACACTGGCCTAAAAAGTACCGCTAGATTTGAGCTCCTTTATTTTATTAAAATTAATGTGGAGTGCCTGGGATTGAATCGGAGCCTTTCACATGTGGACTAAGCACATGCTCTTAACTATTCAGCTATAGCCCTAGTCCTGCAGACTTCAATTCTTGTGCATGAACTATCTGTTTTTCTGTAATAAAGCAGATAAATGTGAATATCAGTGTATTCGTTACTTTTTGCTCGTTGCTGGAACAAATACCCAACACTCAAAATGAAGGAAGGAAAGGTTTATTTAGCTCACAGTTTGTGGAAGTTTCAGTCCATATTCGGCTGGCCCAAGGCTGAGTGGAACAGAGCAGAGAGCATCCAGTTCATGGCGGCGGAACAGCAACAAAATGGTGGCAGAGGCAGCCAACCAAACAGGGCAGCAGAGCAACAGCAACAGCT